>LQNS02278075.1:10990835-11028830 GCA_001587735.2 Parhyale hawaiensis | reverse complement strand
ACAGATTCTATGCTTGTCTAACGAAAGCAAATTCGATTTATATGTTACGTATTCCAGTTGTATTTTCCAGAGCAACTTTTAAATTATCGTGCCCGTTCTTGCAACCAAGGGGCAGGTTTCATGTGCGTATCACAGATACAATCGAATTAAAGAGCTAATCCATACCCCATAGAATGGATAGGGTAGAGTAGTGAGTAGATCCATCGAATTGTTTCCTATCTAAAAGTGAAGAAGATGTGTCAAACAAGATCACAAGACACAAGACACTAGACACAAGTAAACAAGCAAGACCGGTTCACAGACTTTTAGTATATGTAATATAGATAGATAATATGCATTAAATTTTAAAAATATGTTCAGTTGTACAGCAGAACACATTTCAATGATCGCTTGCTGTTGTCGATGAACAGTGTTTACCGATGAACCACTTTTTCCTCTCCAGTTCTGGGGTTTGTATAGTGGCACCCCCAGCTTGCGCAGAACCTGCGGAGCATCCGCGCAACGCACCAAGTCTTTAACTTCAGAGAAGAATATGAGGTACTCTGCGTGCCTGCTGTGGTAAACACTGATGTGAACCCCGTCACAGAGATTTTGTTTTCCTTTAGTCTGGATGATAACAACTCGGAAGAAAACTTTAATAGGCTTAGATCACTGACTAGATCATTTAACTTCATTTGGCTCAGAGGCTGTGGAGAACTTGTGCCAAAAACCACTTCTTTTTCTTCTGTATTTTTTTCATTGGTGATCGAATCATGGGAAGAAATGGAAGTCTTCTCTATATAGACAGGCACTGAAATATCATCAGCCCGTTCATTCTGTTGATGTCAGTTACATTAACAGCACAGAAGTAGCAATAAGTTACGTGGTTTATCTGCTCCCTCCTAATCATGGGAATTCCAAATTTTAAACATTTCTTCGTGCACTTGTTCCACTGACGAAGCCAATGACTTCATGTCCTGCGTACCATGTGTGGTGCCCATTTTGTTCTTCTGGTGACGAATTTTCACACCAAAATAGTAACGGTGCTTGATGAAACTTATCACGGGCAGCCTGTTGCTGCTCATGTTGTATTCGCCGCATATTTAGCGGAATACATCGAGCGTGTTCTTGCACAATCTTCTAGCTAGAGCCATGTCAATTACCTGAGATGCAACATAAACCTGTTAGTGATACATTAACGCGTTTGACCTCAACATAATAGTGTGCAGTAAGATATTACCATGCACCAATAAAGGAAACTCTCGGTGCAAGTGCACGATAGCGCCTAGAAAGTTAGTGACTAGACCTGATGGAGTAGAACCAATTTCATTTTTGGAGTCAGTGCATCAATGTTGCTTACGATTGGTTGCCAAATCATAGAATATGTTTTGCCTGTTGCCCTGTGTTATTATTTGATAAGTATAACAGACGCATATAATGCAAAGAACCTGCTTACGTAAACTTCGACAGCGGTAAGACTGATAATTTTATTTTAAAGGCAAGCACTCTATCCTTCATTGCAGTAATCTTATTAATTCACATAATGCTCCTCTGTTCTCAGTTCAAACAATTAATATATAAGGTTACAATAATAATAATAATTCACGTATTGCATTGTATTCAATGTTGTTTCAACATTACAGCTCTCCTTCGCTTTACGCTCCGTCACGCACCAAGCATTCGCAAGATTCCCGGGTGCATTGAGTCGCACCCCTTCGCATTTCAATGCTTTTATGAGTGTACGGCAAAGCTATAAATCCACTTGAAACCTGCACTGCCCCTGACAGATCAGCTGTATTTTAGGCTTAAATTGCTCTTGCCTTTATTGAATTGTAATTCCGGTGAGAGACCGAAACGCTCCCTTGGGAGTATCACCAGCTCTGCTGCAAAAGGAGGCAAGCAAATGGAATTTGCGCTAAATAGTTAAGAGTGCTGCCGTGCTCTACAACCGGAAGCCCGATTCACACTATAGGCTTTTGACGCTGTCAGAATTCGTCACGCGTGCTTCAGTGTAAGCAACAGAAAATGTGCGAAGCGTTTTGGTTAATTTCTCTACAATTTCAAGAGACAGTTAAAGCGTCGTAGTGACGCTCGCTAAATGCACGCGGACTAAACATGTTAGCGAGGAACAAAAGATTTGAACGCTTTGTATTACATCTATCTATTTATCATATCTATCTATCAATCTATCTATCTGTCTATATTATACTAAAACTCTGTGAACCTTGCTTGCTTACTTATTTGTTTACTTGTGTCTTGTTTGCACACACTTTCTTGACTTTTAGAAGGGAAGAAATTCGAGGAAGTAGGGCGCAGCCCCCCCCCCCCCAATACCTCCATGGATTAGCTCTTTAATTCGATTGTATCTGTGATATGGAAGTGGAACCAGCTCCTCGGTCGTAAGAGCGGGCACCATAATTTCAAAGTTGCTATGGAAAATACTACTGGAATACGTAACTTCTAAATTGAATTTGCTTACAGACTGCGTGTACAATATTCGTTAGAGAAGCAAAGACGCTGTCGATGGCGACCAGTACGGGCAGAAGTAGACGGCCGAATAGCGCGTGGTTATGACCAGCTGAATAACACCTGTTTTTCCGAATACAAAGACGATCGTCATGACGACCAAACGGGTCATGGGCCGTCTAGTAATTATTATATTGCATGAACTAAACCGGAAACTGTTAGCGTTAAAAAAGCAGTTAAGAGTAGAATGATGGAATGACGCGTTTCAACCCTTTCATGTTTCTCTGCAACTAAAGGGTTACGTACAATGCAGTACTAAGATGAGGTATGGCTAATTCATTCAGTAAAACTTAATACGGCCGTGTACTTTAGGAAACTTTGCGATGGACCAAAATGTTAACTCAAAGAAGAAATACACAAACAGAAAACTATTAACTAGCTGAACTTTTATGTGCAGTTTAAAGTCATCGTTTGGATTCAGCCACGATGAAAGCATTGAGGTACATTTTAATGAACTTTGTCTTATAAGTTCTTAACTTTTTTTGCTCTGCTGCAGTTGAACAAGCACAATAGACTGTGCCCTCCAGCATTTCACTTTGGCAAAAAAAAAAGAAAAACGGAGCTATTGAGGGTGAGCATGCGAGTGACGCCAGTACGTCTTAACCATTTGCCGGCCAAGTTACCATATATGATCATTTCCACAATACTATTCCTACGAAAGCTTTGTTCAGCTGCCTGGTAAGGGCTTAACCTGAAGCTTCTATTGGTCTATTTGTTGTGCCCCATTTTGGCTCTATAGGTTTCTTCAGCCTTTGTTTCTATGTATATTTTATCGTTACATCTCTGCTTCCGAGCCCTGTTTGGTTTTCTACTTTTTTGCGTCTATAGTAATTTTTGCATTTTTCCTCCTTGCTGTCCCAGACACATTGCTTCAATGAGAACGCTCTGCTTTGTAAATTCCGCAATATTCTCATGTGCGCAATACAACCCTGCTTTCTACGCAACTCTAGATCGCTCAGTACTTTTAGGTGGAGGGGCTGAAACTAAGACCATGTTACTTTAACATTAATCAACATTAAAAACTGTATACGTTTGAGTGTCAAGGTGATAGTAAACCTATTTTGAACAGGTAGCAATCCCGAGACGCTCGCAACGCTTATAAGAAGCACTCAGAAAACATTGTTATTACTAGAGCACTCTGAGAGGGCATACCTCCGCCAAGTGAGGCAACGGTAGCAAAAAATTCAAGTTGACTCTGAAACCACAATTTTCTTTGTATAAACTCCAAAATCTAATCATTTGTGCCTTTTGATAGTAATAATAGCTTGTAAAATTTTCTTGAAGATCCGTTCATAACTTTTTGAGTTATACTGTTAACAAACGTAACGACAAACATGAGTCAAACATACAAACGAACGAACCGATCTGCACCAAAATTTAATCATTCATGTTTTTAACATTACTGACAACTCCTATAAATTTCATAAAGATGCATTCATTATTTTTTCAGTTATTGTGCTAACAAGCATAAAACTAAAAACAGTGACAAAGGAACGAACAAACGGATCATTGCTAAAATTCAGTCCTTTACTCTTTGTTATCTTTGTTATATACCTAATAACTCATAATAATTTCATTACAATCCATTCCTAAATTTTTGATTATGGCATTGAGAAAAATGGGGCAGACAAACAAACAAACGAATGAACATATCTTCACCAAAAGGTAATCATCTGTTCCTCCTAACATACCTAACAATCTCTGTAAATTTCATCCAAATCGGTTCCTAACTTTTTGAGTTATCTTGGTGACAGAACGACAGACAAACAGACAAATAGACAGACAAACACGACGAAAACTTAGCCTCCTTGTCAGAGGTAATTATTATCAGGGTTGGCTGGTTTAAACCAAATGGTTTAAACCAATTGTTTAACTATTTTAAACCAACAAAAAAACGTGTTTTGTTTTTTTTACTCGATTTGTTCGGCTTTTATTCATAAATATTGCAAAATAAACAGTTTTATTTCTAGAAATTATTAAATTTCAGTTACACAACTAAAAGGAATCCGTTTGACTGTTAGGACAGTTAGGGTCAAGTATTACTTATGTTTATTAAAAGCCTATAACCTATTGAATTTTGTGTAATTTAATTTCAAAGTTGCACTTCTCATTATATTCTAGATTGCCTTCAGCTACTGGAAATTAGAAGTAGTAGTTAAAGTTTCTATTAGATAGCTAGTGAGCTCCTGAGAAGGATATAGCCATTTCATTTTCTTTAGTTCAATACTCAGTTTTTAATTAGTAAGTAACTAGCCATTTCTATAGAGTTTTTTATTTTGAAAATTTTAAAGTGTTTTTCAAATGATTTTATAGCTATTTCACTTTCCTCAGTTCATTACCCCTTTGTTTTAATTAGCTAGTGGCGAGCTAATTCTGTCAAATTGCATTTGTAATATGAAGTGTTTTCAAGTTTTTTAAAGGATTTTACATTGCAATAATGATAAATCATAGCTTCTCTTCAGTTAGGATACATAATGTAACCATAGCAAATACAGGTACTCTGCTAAGTGCTTTTTCTTAGCCCCTTTTCTTTAAGTCATTCTTCTACAAAAGGAAGTTGAAATGAAGCGACTAAGATAGTTGATGATTAGCTAACTACATGTTTACAAAGCAGAAAACCCTTTAAACGTTGGATAAGATTCCTAGAACTAGAAAAAATAACAGTTAAATATAAAAAATAAACCAAAAAAGCCATGGTTTTTGCCAACTCTGATTATTATTTATTATTATTAAATTACACTAGACTTGCGACGTGGGAACGGAGAAAGTCTATGAGGTTAACAAACCCCCACGCAAACAGCCCAGCGAGCGAAGAGAAAAAAGAAAGAAAGAGTAGAACCGAGATCACAGAATAGCTCTGTGTACAGATCGCTTAAAGCTGCCAATACCCGCACCAGCGAAGACAGAGCCATCAAGACTATTCCAAACATCCACACATGATGGAAAAACAAACGAGAAAATGATCCGTATGGCATTGTAACTACTCCAAGGCAAACTCATGCAGAGCATTAGTACGCTGAGTATAATTATCTCACCCGAACAAATGGCTCCGGAAAAAATCTGACAGTGAATGACTAGGGCAATTATATACTTTATACAGAAAGCAGACTCCACCAACTCTGTGCCGATGCGCCAGATCACAAGGCACAACACCATCAAGCATGAACGCACACCGACGAACCACTTTATCTAGCAAACACAGATGACAATCGGCAGCAGAACTCCCAACCTACAGAGCAGTCTTCCAGAAGAGAGAGGACATAGCAATAAAAGCAGCGACGTGTCAACTCTACCGAGTCAAACACCCTCCAAGCACGTCTCATAAGACCACTCGTCTGCAATGCAAGTGAGGTAACCGAACGAATGTGGGGCTCAAACGTCAACTTTGGATCAAAAGTGACACCCAAGATTACCAAGTCATCAACCACAGGCAGTGACACACCATCCAGTATGAGTGCAGTTAAAGGAGGTCTCACTGTTTGCGATCTAAGCACGAGCATGGTCTTAGTCTTGCCCTAATTTAGCCTCATTCCCCACCAAGAACACCAACAATCAATCACTTCCAAAACACGCTGAACGGATTCGGAAACCTCTTACCTATCGCTAGGCTTATCGCAAACAGCCAGCAAACTAACATCATCGGCGTAACCAACAAGTAGATTATTAAGAGGATCAAACAGGTCCGCTGTATATCCGATGAACAACAAAGGACCCAGAACATTACCCTATGGGACACCAGAGACTACGTCCAAAAATTCACTCCTCTTCCCATCATCAACTACACATTGACGTCTGCCCGATACATACTGACTAATTACCGCGAAACTGAACCACAAAAATCCAACAATCTTAGCATATTGAGCAGCCCAAGGTGATTCACGTGATCAAAAGCAGCGCTGAAATCAAGCTATACCAATCTCGCCTCATCAAGAGCCCGCTGCAACACATGAAAAATGTGATGCAGAGCATCACAAGTTCCCAATCCTTTACGAAAACCAAACTGTGTTGGGGAAAGGCACCTTACAGGTGTGATCGAGATGGGTCTATAGTCGGAGGCTCGAGATGAAACAGAGCCCTTCGGATCAGGCATCACATGAGCGGCACGCCAGCATTCCAAAAAAAGAGCCCAGTCGTAACATCCGACGGAAGACAGAGGCAAGCCGGGCTGCGAGCACAGCAGCCACCCTCCGAAGAAAGAGAGGAAACACACCCGATGGATCAGTGCCCCCATAGCGGTTTAGGGCAAGAAGAAGGCGGTACACTTCAGAAGATCCAAAAGTGAAGCTGGAGAACCTCGGCTCTGGATCACACGCTAAAGGAATGCGCACCCGGTCTCGACTTGATTGCCTGTAGAACTATAATGCCGAACACGACTTTGGCCAATGAATTCCATGTGGACATAAATCGCGAGATCGACTACCGATTGATTTGCAGTCTAATAAGCACCGAATTTAAACTAATAGAGAATTATAATCTAATACTATCCACAGCCCAATTGTTCAAAACAGCACTGATTAACACTGCAGATTAATACTACGCGATAGGCCGCCGTGTCAGTTTGACATGGTGTATGTATGATGCACTCATATTTCAACTAGTTCGAAATATCAAAAAAGCTACCACAAGTATAAACTAAACTTTTTCACATTCATAGATATAAACAGTAACCATTTATGTTAAAATCGTATATTTGCCACGAAAATTAAAAAAGTTTATAGTATGTTATTATTATTCGTAATGTTCTGCTAGACCATCAGCACTGTTCAACACACCGACAACATATTATGCTTTATTATTGCTTGTTTGCAGCAAATATTCCCAATGCATAATCTACGGCTGCTGCCCTTACAAATAATTCAAAACAGAGAAGGTATTTCGCTCAGCTTACGGTCAGCGTGCCGTGAGTAATTCCAGCGAAGGTGTATTTCCGATTCAAAAACGTCTTGGCCGTGATGGCTGTTGAAACTTGAAACAAGCGAATTTCTACATGCGGTGTATAGTGAATAATTGCTACCCCCGAGCGTGCACTGCATGTGTGGTCGCTTCTACTTATTTCTTTTCCATCAGGAAATGAGAACAGCACGGAGTGTATAGTTCGTAGGGCAGACGTTACATAGGACCGTAAAATACTTGCACGTAAGGGAGACATTTCTGTGATTTTTTAACTCGGCGCAAATTAAAACGCACCAGCGAACAATTAATATATCCATTAGCATTTTCATCGTTCAGCTGATAAAAATCGAGTTTTCATTTCTTGTATGTGCTGGTGCATTAACGTATTCCTTCACTTTATTAGATAAGAAATAATATTGAATGATCAACATTCATAGACAATGAATATTTTTTTCTATAGTGTGTTCGTACGTTTGACATCGAACACTATTCATTCTTTTTTTTTTGCTAAAACTGCATGAATATACATTGAAGGGTTACCTTCCCATAACTTGGGCATATTATCGGAATACTTTACGTATTTGTGAGCTCTTTCATTTCTGCAGCTGCGCAGTTTCTGTAGAGTTTCTCTCTACAAGAAGCTCATTGACTAAATAGCTATGAATTTATTATATTCTACACTCGAAGAAGCATAAATCGTATGTGCTGTTGTCGAATCTGTAATCTCCTAACGGCCCGAAACACGACCTTTGATTGCTACGCAGAACTAGCATCGTGAATCTTCCCGCAGAAATATACGTCATTATTTTCTTATCGCAATGTGCACCAGTGGGAGCAATAATAAATCACTTAGCCGAAAACTTATCCAAAATAAACTGGTAAGTTTGTGTATATATATTTTTTTGGGATATAATTTTCAGTGCCGTGGTGGTTTCCCTTGCAGTCCCCAGTGGTGCGAGGGGTGTAAGCAGCCAGTGCAGTGCCGCGCTTCAGCCTCA
The DNA here is from genome assembly GCA_001587735.2 of Parhyale hawaiensis. Lineage (NCBI taxonomy): Eukaryota > Metazoa > Arthropoda > Malacostraca > Amphipoda > Hyalidae > Parhyale > Parhyale hawaiensis. The sequence goes on along the minus strand of LQNS02278075.1, from coordinate 11,020,434 downwards.
GCGGCGCATCATTCATGACATTCCTTGCCTTTAATAAAAATGCAGTTGGCTGGAAATTCTTTTCATCGGCCCTACGGGAGGTCTAAATAATTTTGAGGTATGCAAATGACAGCACAATTTCCATGGCATTCAATTTTCATGGGCCGCTTGGTATTGGATGAAATTGACAACATTGAAGTAAACTATCCATAAATCATCATAACTTGATAATCAATTGAGTATTTGCTGCCATATACCCAGTCAATATAACAAATATGGTATTGATTTGCGTTCCAGATATCTGTCTCAAACTCCGCGTTATAGTTATTGAACTACTTACTTTTTTGCTATATAATTGAGTAGGCTTCAAGTTCTTCTGCGTAGCGACATATATTCGTTGCTGTACATGGCAAGCTAAAACAACAATTTCTTATAGGTTTGTTCTTTAATTCGTGTAAAGTTGAGTTGAATTATCTATGACTTATGTGAAGTATTTATGATCATTGAACATAGTCTGCGGATTTTGCTACCAGCTTTTAGGTTACTTATAAATATCTCCAACTGATATATTATTATCATACTGAGGCTAAAAGTTCCCAGTTTATCCATAACAAATTTGCAGAATTGTAGCGAAGGAGCTATATTTGCACACTTCTTTGATACCTTCAAACCGAACGAGTGCATTTACAATTGAATTTTGTCTGTTTATCACTACAGCATACGTATATTCTCTCTGGTCTTTTCTTTCGTATCTACATTCTATGCGCTAAAGATGAAGAAATGATACATAAACTGATTTTTCAATCATTTGGCATTGCTTAACAAATAACAGAATGGGTTTAGTATTCGGTTCAATCATTATCTTTATCCGATGTATTACAATCAAATTCTACTTTTAGTAGTGACCACTTAGTTACTTACGCAATTCATTTTCAGCCATCCAAACCATGCACACGAAGAAAAAGTCCCATTCAGATGAAGAGTTTTCACTAGTGCTTTCCTTAATCAGCGTAAAGCACCACATTGGCAGGCTGCTGCATCTCAGGAAACTCATCGTATCAATGGAGATCAAAGTTTTCAAAGCGTAGAATTTTCTAATTTTTGCATAGTTGCTGGCGAGTCAGTGCTTCTTGATAAAAATATTTCTCATTTTTCTCAATTTTTTTACTGTAAATACCTTTAGAGAAGGCTTTTGAAGCTGAAACTTTGTCATTTTTTTCTTTGTTAATCATCGTCATAAACAAAGTCGAATATTTAAATAGCTTCTCAAACGCGAATCGTTTCTGTCACTGTATATGAAGTTCTCATGTTAGCGCGGTGCATAGCCGCAATACCGATTTGTTTCACCTTATTGCGCCTGACTGAACGTCAAACATCCGTTTCTGTAATTATTTCTATTCGATTCAAGGAGTCGTTACCAATTTCTTTGGAATTATTTATGAATAGAAGACATTGTGAAGTTTTTAGAGCAATTTAGCTCAAGCTTACTATCCGTTGCATAGTTACCTATAGTAGCAAATCAGTAAGCTTTGCTTAGTTCATAGTCTACTAATGTCAGTGGTTTTGTGCATTAAATGACAGTGTCGGCAATACGTACAAAATACTTACTGTGCTAAAATACGCTCGTTTCCAAAATATAGTACATAACTAAATCATATACTATTCCGTTATCGGGTGCTTCTCTTCGATGAAATTTTTTCGATAATTATTCTGAATTAATACTCCAGTTGATAACAGTTATTTTGTTTGAGTAACTTGCTCATTCTCTGCCGACAGCACTTACTGACGCAGCGTCATATGAGCCTGTCAATGCTTCAGTGTAGTAAGGCAATTTCCCACAGAAAGAGCATCCAAACTTTCATGCTGTACATTTTATCATGACGAATTTATCATTTAGGCATTTCATTCACTGACATCTTTACTGTATCAGATGCGCAGTAAAATGAGTATTTTACATATCTTTACATCGCATATTTTTTTTTTTTAAGTTGAGCCTGTTCCACTCAAATTTTAACGTTAGAAGGCGTCATCCACCAGAGGTGCTTTAGTTTTACTACGAGCTAAAAAGTTTTCATTATTTGAATTTAATTAAAGCAATGAAATAATTCTAGGCGTGAAGTACAATTACTTCAGTCAACTGTTCATTGCTCATGGTCTGTAAGTGTTGAATAGGGAATTTTAGAGAAAATATAGCAGCTAGTCTGCAGCTGCTTGGTGTGACCGCAAGCACGTATCGTCGAAAGAGATGAATGAAATTTTATTCTCAATCAGCTTTTCTGAGATAATTTTCGCACTCGGGAGGGCTGAACTTTAGCCACAAATATATCTGCAACAGCAAATACTTTCAATTTTCTAGGCTTCAAAACAAAATACGGGTAATTTTTTCATCAAACCTCAATTACAGTAAAATGTCTCGCGTCCAATTTTTTTATCATCAAAATAATAATTTCGTTACAAGGAAAACGAGTCAAATTGTGTGGCTCATCTTCAGCTCTATTCTAAAAGTTTTCACCCAGTAATGCATACCGTACATTTTTTAAATATGATAAGTATTCGAAGGCAAATATATTTTCCTACAATTATACTCTATACAAAAATTCTCTTCTAACCAGCATTTTCGCCAAATTTCATCTTTTTTATTCTTTTTGACACAGTACAGTTAACCCGTTCACACTACATTCTGTACTTCGCACCCTCCAGTTTGTACATGCTCTGTGGTTGTTTGTGGTTTCCAAACGAGGTTTTTGTCGACAGGTCGAAGTAACTTTTTAGAAAGGAGAGCAATGATGCTGAGGAGTGTAGCAATCGACGGATGGACAAAGTTTTTGGCTTTTGGTTCCAACGGAAGAAAGAGGCGTAGCGTTGCTCCCTGAAGCTCAGAAGAAACACCTTGACAAAATGGTCCCAAGTTTTTTTTTGTTTCCTGTTCTTTTGCTCTGTTTCAAACAAAATGCTGCGGCTCGGCTATAGAAATGAGAGGCGGTCGATTGGATCGTTAGCTCTTTTTGTGCAGAAATGTGCTTAGAAACTTCGTGGTTGACTTTTGATGAAAAGTCAAGCGGAGAAATGTGTCCCAGATGAATGTATTTTAATATTTATACGTGTGCATGTATTTAGTGAAGTGTGTTTTATTAATTAATTAAGGAAGCGTTTTAGTATCTTGCAAAAGTTTCTTGGTACGTTATTTGTTCTTTCTTGGGCGATTTTTTTTTTCTTGGAAAGCCACAGTTACTCTATCGTAAAAAAACATTGCTATGTCCATTAAAATAGTCTACTGTGCGTACTAGTACATAATGTTCTATTATACATATTTTCTGTAATTTTTCTTGAGTTCTTTGAATATTTTCTAAATATCAAAGTATTTTCTCCATTACATCACTACCGCCACATCACCACCTAAGTTCGCGCTCTAAGTCATTACCGCAAGAAGCTCGAGCAGAGTGTGTCATAAAGGAGAGAAAATATGTCAAATGAAGTCATTTGTTCCTTACTCTACGGAAATAAAGTTTCTTCTCCTGAGGGTTCCAACTAATCCAGTGCTCTTAACTATCCTAAAAGTTCCGGGCTGAAATATGAAGGAGCGGCCTTGTGACATAACTCAACTTTATTATGGGTTCACCATAATTAAGGTAGAGGCAACTTTATCCCTAGACTTTGGCGCATCTTTTGTGCACTTCCGCCTAGAGTTTCTCGGGAGGCGGCCGCTATGTAGCATTGGCCTGAGCAGGCAGCCAAAGAAACCATCGTTGACGTTCTATTTTGCTGTCTCCTAGCGGTGATTTTGTATCAGTGCGCTGACGGGAGAACCACAAAATCTGTCGCCAGTATTCCTAGGAAAGTTTCCTTCCCTTTGTAAGCACAAGCCCAGAGAAGGAGGATGGTTTTCTCCTGTAATACAAGTGCTATTAAAAAAAAAGTTTCTGTGTGCAACAATTGTCCACAGGAGCTAACTTGCCGTGTAGTAGGAAACTTGTTAGGTAATACAGCAGAGTGAAAAAAAAAAAAACGTTTGCGGTTCTCTACAACAGGTTAGAGACCAAATAAAAAATCTTCGGCAGAGAGCCGATTTTGCTGTTGACACTTAGAAAGCCAAACCAAATGAAAGTATAATACTTTTGAACAATGTTTATTAGTAAAGTACTGACATACACAGGCAATATTAAGTTACGAGAGTAGTGCCCCAGGGAACCCTAAAGCTGAGGTTCGCTCCCGGGATCCCTTTTCTTTCTTGTCCAGTGTACAGTACGTCTTTCGTTCCGTGTGTTCTCACAGCCTTTTTGCTCTCTTTCTCATTTTCCCAGTTTTCTATACCCATGAACAGATTCCTGCATTTGTTCAACATACATATCGCTTCTTTCTCTTTCTTGATTGCAGTAGGTATGAAGTTATGGGTAGGGAAGCTTAAACTAGGACTATGGTAATCGATAATTACTGGGTGATTTCGAATCTAACAGAGACACGCTGTAATCAAAACTGAGTTGGGCTACCGCAGCCTGAAAAATGGTAACCGTGACCTAAAATGAAGTTGCGAGAGAGCCATCTATCGACGAGCGATGTGAGTTGAACAGTTATTAAATTCTGAGATAATTTACGTCCACGAAACTCAGCGTAAATTCAAACATATGTACTTCCTCTGTGCTGCGGAGTTTACTCGTTGTTCATCTGTGTAATTTTTATGTTCTCTTTATTGAATCTGAACTTTCTGAGTGGTTACCTGCACCACCGTAACCCGTGTCGCAATAGTCGTTACTGCTTTCCGGGTTGTGATTATGACACGATTTTTGAGCGGCTGGGTCACCGCTGTGGCATTAATAATCCTGAAGTTGTGATTACAACACTCCTCTGTTTCCTCATCTCCTCGCCCTTCAGTGTGTCCCCAAGAATTAGCGTACAAGCACTGAACGTTTCTATACAAATCTGTTTCTATAAAATACACAGTTTACTGGCAACTTGCTTCCATGGTCTGTAGCTGTAGCCTAAGGGTTCTGACATTGACTCTCAAGGCCGTAAGTTCAAATCTCCAAGGCAAGTGGGTAAGTTCTTTTCAGGCACGTGTTACTGTCGGTTTAGTGACCTTCGACAGAAATGGGGAGAGGAGGGGGCAGATCTGTCACATAAATCCTTCCGCCGCTGGAGCCATTGCTTCAGACGATCTTTTGTCGACTGCAGCCGTATACTCCTCTAAGGCCTGTTGCCTATATCTGCAACACAAACCAGTGCGTGTGGGCTTCCCTGTAGGGAGTGCGGTGGAGTTGACTTTACCTTTACCTTTTACCTACATCCTTCCATTCCAATGCGAAGCACTAGCTACTCTTTTTACCTAGGAAGTTCATCGGACGAGGTCCACCCATCTTGTGCAGAGGTGGTACTGTAATCCGTGACCAGCAGAAATGTTAGTGTTTAACGTAACCTCTTACTGCTGTTGGTCTGGCACTTTTAATAAGTATGAATCTAGTAAGTTTTTGAACTTCATTGCTGCAATGCAACCGTTGTTCCGAAAATAAGGGGAAGAATATGTTGAATTTCTACGTACCCCGAACGGTGAAGATATAAGGAATTTTTTTGTTGCAATTGCGTCGCCGCACTTTCTAATCGGAACTCCGACATCGCCAATACGACCAATGCGATGCCAGTGGCTGGCAAGTCGTCTTTACATCCACAGGATTTCCTTCTTGGATTTTCACACGTGCATGATTGTGAAGATAGGAGAAAACTCACCTTCTGAACGGCTAGCAGGCCGTTGTTATGCCATTTATTTTTTATCTAAGCATTGGAGGCGTCTGAAGTACCTGTTAGTGGTTGTGTAGATAATAGATTATACTTCCTTTCCAATACGGATGTAATTGCTTTCTATGAGCTCGTGATTATTATTTAGTATAGAAGCTTAACGAAGGGAAAGATAAAGATATTCGCGAGCACAACCACGGGGAAGACTGAATTAAAGAATCTGAGCTTTGTTGAAGTAGTTTTTTTATAGTCATTTAAAGACGGCGCGTGCCACTCGTAATTAAGAAATAAAGACAAAATCTGTAAAAAGACGTAACTAATTCTATTTTGGCTCTTGATTCTTAATCTTCTACATGTTTCTCGTGTTAAGTGATCCCCTCGAATAATGAGTGCCCAGTTTCAAAAGAATTTCCAGGAGTCTGTCGAGACTGATCTGTCACTTTTAACACTGTAAGTTGACTTTCTATTCGTCGAGCGACAAGTTAATCTCATTAGTTGCTAAGCGTAATTTGTTCAGTGGAGATGAAGCGTTTAATGAATGAATGTAATTTGAACGTCTGCCTTCATTAACACCTTGGGAGGGCATTTTCGAAGATGCAAAGAACAGAAACTAAATTCATGGCGGATGCAATAATCCTTAGGGAATAAAATAAATTTTACTGATGAGCTTAACAAAAAATACACGTGAAGTGACACCTAAACTGTAAGCATTGCTACCTACCAGTTGTTCTGAGTTAGGTTCGGTCACAACGAAAGAAGTTTGTCTCAGCAGTGTAGAAAAAGTAAAGGATCGAATACTCGACCATTTACAGACCCTTTAAAAGAGTCGTATCGAGAATTGATTATTGTAGAAAAATCTACAGAACTAAAATTTGTGGAGGACGCATGTATGAAGATAGTGTTATGATAGGTATGTTATGAGAAAAGGGTGAATTATATCAGATACACTAGCGGGCAAAATAAGAGAACGATTTTCATTTTTTTTGAAAATAAAGGTTAACCATGTAGAGTAGGTTAATGAATTTTTTGATGGGGCCCTAAGGAATGTATTTAACATATTTCTACAAAATATCAGGGCAAACATAACGATCTTTAATACATTAGAGCAATCTAACAAATAATATAATAACAAAAATTGAACAGTGCAAAACAAGAGAATGATCGTCTCTAAATACAATTTTACAAACAAATAACATGGAACAATAGTCAATTTTAGGTTTAGAACAATGGAGTACTAAAACCTTTATTTTCAATAACTTTAGCTCAGCGACGATTACACGACATCACAAGTTTCTTACAAAACTCTGGAGTTATTTTTTTCCATTCCTCTTCAATTTTAGTCCACAGATCCTTTACTGTTGATGGTTGTCGTTCACTTACATTGTCACCTCTTATTTTCCATAAATTTTCAAAAGGATTAAGGTCCGGGCTTTGGGCAGGCCACTTCATGACTTAGATATTCTTTTCCGCGAAATATTCCTTCACTTTCTTTGCAGTATGGCACGGGGCATTGTCCTGCATAAAAATTGCTGGCTGGTTTGGTGATGATCGTAGAGATGGGATATCATATTGCTGTACAAGATTGAGATACACATTAGCATTAACAGTTTTTTCAATGGCCACCAACGGTCTAACTCCTTCAGATGAAAACATGCCCCACATCATTACGCTACCTCCCCCATGCTTTACAGATATTTTGACACGTTTCGGGTTCAGCCTGTCACCTGTTGCACGTCTAACATACCGTCTGCCATCACATCCAACCAAATTAAATTTACTTTCGTCGCTGAAATGCACTCTTTCCCAATCTTCATCTCTCCAAACGATGTGCCTTTCCGCATATTCAAGTCTTGCTTTCTTTTTCTTCTTACCGATAAGTGGNATCTCTCCAAACGATGTGCCTTTCCGCATATTCAAGTCTTGCTTTCTTATTCTTCTTACTGATAAGTGGTTTAGTGGCAGGACTGCGTGCCTTTAACCCACATGCATTGAGGCGACGGGAAAATGTATAGCGAGACACTTCTTTGTTGTTATTGACCTTCAGCTCTCTGGAAATTCCCGCTGCAGTTTCGAAAGGATCCTTCTGGTCATAGCGTTTCTTAATCCTATCAACTCGTACGGTGGTTTTTCGACGGCGGCCTGCAGATACCGTTGATTCCAGCTGTTTCTTTTCATTTTTCATTATAGAACTTCAAAGCACGAGAAACAACGCTCTTGGATCGGTTTACCTCTCTTGATATGGCCGAAAGAGTCATTCCTGAGGACCTGAACTTAACAATATCTTCCCGCAGCTCAGGAGTAACTTTCACGTGAGGTGCCATGTTTCTAGAATGGTGTAATCGTAGGAGTGGCAGTTCTAGAAGTCATGTAAACGAAATTGAATGTTGCCAGATGACCGTGGTAAATGTGAGAATGTTTTAGCGACGATCGTTCTCTTATTTTGCAATGTTCAATTTTTTCTATTGTTTGTTAGATTGCTCTAATGTATTAAATATAGTTATGTTTGTCCTGATATTTTGTAGAAATATGTTAAATACATTAACCTACTCTAGATGGTTAAACTTTATTTTCAAATAATGAAAATTGTTCTTTTATTTTGCCCGCTAGTGTATATACTTAAGTTGCCGATAAAAAAATACATTCGAACAGGTTACGCCATCACGTCACCCACCCCGCGCCCGTGCTTCCTTTGGTAACTGCGCTTTCAAGCTTATCAGAAGACAATTTCTGAGCTCGTTGCCGCTTATTGAAACATTTCTAAAATCATTATCATTAACAATCATATATGTTTGGAAAATTCTGGAACGTATCACTGTGAATGTGAATGAGCGGATTGTCGCCAGACACTCGGAAAGGACTGGAAGGACCTGTGATATCCGTATCCCAAGCAGNGAAAGAGTCATTCCTGAGGACCTGAGCTTAACAATTTCTTCCCGCAGCTCAGGAGTGACTTTCACGTGAGGTGCCATGTTTCTAGAATGGTGTAGTCGTAAGAGTGGCAGTTCTAGAAGTCATGTACAGAAAATTAAATGTTGTCAGATGACCGGGGTAAATGTGAGAAGTTTTAGAAACGATCGTTCTCTTATTTTGCACTGTTCAATTTTTGTTATTGTTTGTTAGATTGCTCTAATGTATTAAATATAGTTATGTTTGTCCTGATATTTTATAGAAATATGTTAAATACATTTCTTAAGGCCCCATCAAAAGATTCATTAACCTACTCTACATGGTTAAGCTTTATTTTCAAATCATGAAAATCGTTCTTTTATTTTGCCCGCTAGTGTATATACCTAAATTACCGATAAAAAAAAATACATTCGAACAGGTTACGCCATCACGTCACCTACCCCGCGCCCGTGCTTCCTTTGGTAACTGCGCTGTCAAGCTTATGAGAAGACAATTTCTGAGCTCTTTGCCGCTTATTGAAACATTTCTAAAATCATCTGAATAATAGCTAGAGCACTCTGAGAGCGCATCCTTCAGCTATGCAAGGCAACGGTAACGAAAAATTCCAATTGGTTTTGAAGCTATGATTTCCTTGTATCGACACCAAAATCTAATAATTTTGTGCCTCCCGACAGTAATTACAGCTTCTGTAACGTTCTTGAAAATCCGTTCATAACTTTTCGAGTTATGCTGCTAATAAACATTCTGTTAAACAGTAGTCACATACATAAACAGACCAACCGATCGTCACCAAAGTTTAATCATTTACGTCTTTTTAACAGTATTAACAATTGCTGTAAATTTCATAAAGATCCGTTCATAACTTTTTCAGTTATTTTGCTGACATGAATAAAATGAAACACTGAGACAAACGAAGAAACGAATAGATCATCACAAAAATTTGACGATATACTCTTCGTGGTCTACCTAGCAACCCATGTAGATTTCCTAAAAATCCGCCCACAACTTTATGAGTTATGGTACTAAGAAAAATTAGGCAAACAAACAAACGGTTGAACGGATGATCTTCATCAACAGTTAATCATCTGTTACTGCTAATATACCTAACAATCCTTGTAAATTTCGAAAATATCTCCATAAGTTTTTGACTTTTGTAGGTGACTGACGAAAAGACAGACACAGACAAATATGACAAAACTTCCTTGGCGGAGGTGCATATTGAGCGCAAATCAAATCACTTTCGTCTTTCATTTAGTATTAACGAAAAGATAACGTCAGCTACATCTGGAAGAAATTCCTCTAAACAGTTTTTAATCACATTTTTTATTGACATGAAGCAAGAAGAAATTTTTTTCGGTATATATAAATGTTGCAAAGCGTCTATTGTCTAATAGATACAATAGTGCATAATTGTCATGTCATGTTATCCTAAAATATTTCAGTCTACTTATCCACCAACTAAATTACGAAACGAGATGTATTGTTCTCACTCTTAATCATGTGCGTGTTGATGTTGAAATCGTTCACAATTTTTTAAACTGTATCGCTTTTTAATAGAATTCCCACTTATCTATTAGCTCCTGTTGTCGATAAAGTATTAAAAAAAACGACATAGAGAATATGTCCTGCAATAATTGTATTAACTCTTGTTATTCAATTTTCCCGAAAAGTTATTTAAACCTTTCTAGTGGCTATACAGATATATCACTGTGAAATGTTTTAAATTATTTTTTTTAGGCACCAGTTTTTATCTGTGGGTAATAAACCTATTAAACGTGTCAAATATCCCAACCTAGTTTGTGCTTAGCGTATTAACCGCCAGAAACACTTTTACTCTTGCCCACTTAGAAATTTCATATTTCTCCAGCCATTTCCCAATCAACACGGTATTGCGAAGTTACTTTTTTCAGTTGATTGTCTGTAGAATCTGTGTTCATTTTTCCGTCAATAAACAATCGCCGCACCGTGGCACTTGCCTGCTGGGAACTTTCTACAGTTCAGTTTAGTTTCATTAGTTCTCCATCGCGCAACATCCACCACCACACTGTGGCACTTGTCAGCAGTTCACTAGTTCACTTGCTGCTAAGTTTTGCTTAGCTGCATTATTTCTCCGTACCGCAACAACCGCCACACTGCGACCACTGTTTACGTTCTTCATTTTTCCGTAACGCAGCGGCCGCCCTGCTGCATGCGACAGCAAATTCCCGACCACCACCTATTTCCCCGACCAAAAAGTTGGCTTTTTGAAGGTCATCATTATCTGGACAGGCTCGAATGCTGGTCCACGGAATTTTTGCCCCGCCTGATTGAATGGCAAGCAGGGATTGGCTTTTGGGTGTCGCTATCGAAGGGATGAAAGCGGGTATTTTCCGAGTAAGCGCGCGCAGAGGATAACATTTCTCTCGGGTTTTGTAGTTCAGGATTTTGGAGAGCCTATTTCTATATTTATGCTTTTATGGATTTCGTCATAAGGACTGGAACGACTGGGGGCACGAGCGTGAAATTGTAATCTTCTATCTACAATATAATATAGACCGATGTGTATTTATTTGTTTATCCATTTTCTGTCACGCTTTAACAAATTAGATAGGCGAAAATTCAGGTGCCGAAGACGGTATGTTGGATACGGGGTCGCACTTGGACGCCGCAGCTGAGGGACCTGAGCTCGCCTGCATGACCGTGTCTGGATATGTTCATCGATCAACGATGCTACGGGTGACGTCACTGAACTACGCCTCATTATCAAGGGCAGTTGAAATTCAAACAGTGAAAACATCGCAGGCTTAGTCTGATTTGTACGAATATTAGCTTCTCCATACATCGAATCTATAGCAAAGTATCGGGCGACTTATGTCTGAATGCACTTCTTGCATGGCCGAAGTTAAAATCACAGCACTGAAAATATCTAGAGCTTCCATTGGCACTCTCGGCATCTTGATTCGTAGTTTCTAACCACAGTTGATTTCATTGCATCAGATATTCTCCCAAATTTAATTCAATGGTCGATGAAACAGCTTTCGCTCAAGCAAAAGCCATGGACCTGTATAGGCTAGCCTACCGTATCCGCAATACCGAATCTGAGCTATTACTTTGAGTGTTGCTGATCGGGCTACAATAAGCAATGTATTTTCTCCATTCCAGAGAAAAAAAGCTTTGATACTGAGCAGCTGTGAACGTAAACGCTCTTCTCAGGGAGCCTAGGTTAGCAGTTGTAATAACGAATGTATGATCAATAAAGAAGGTCATCAAAAATTCTTCTCTGTCATTTTATGACAGCTCGGGCACTGTAGTATATTAATACGCTTGTATCTACGTCAGTATGTCACTGTGTCATGCTTTTCGCAAATAGATAGAAGGAAATTAGAGATTCGACTTCAAATGTGAATCATTTCACCCGTATCATATCTACGCTTTTCATTTTTCTGTGCAAAATTTTACTCGCTTTGCTGGTTGCGGATGGCGTTCCTCATAGAGCACACGGGTAAGCGAAACGGGTAGTGTTGGGCATCTCTGCTCTAATTTTTTTTTAGAAAAGAATATGCAGCTGGGAAAGCATCCGGCAGAAAACAGTGCGATGTCTGAGGAAATGCAATGACATTTGAGAACAAAAGAGTACTCTGCAGCGTGTGAAACAGTTGGCCCAATCTGTATTTGTTTATTGTATTGCTATCGAATTAAAACAGAAAAATGATGAGCTACTGCTCAGTATCCACGGGTCCCGATATAGTGTGAAAAAATTGGATACACCGACAAAAAATTGGAACGTGTAACCTTATGGAGGGCTATAGTATCTGTAAACTGTGGGGAAACGGAGCTTAGAAAACGCGAGCAAATACATAAGAGAACATTGCAAGACGTACCGTCGTATAACTATGTCTTTTCAGGACACAAAAAGTAACTCTTTACAGACAGAATAAATGCGTGATACATGTTAGAAAGTGAGAGAATAAGTTAACTAGTCGTGGAATTCGCATGGGTTACCCACGGGTCACGTTCGCTTATACTAGGAAAAAGTTAGTCGAGATGTAAGGTAGACGGACTGCGTAACGATAGACAGGGTTGAGTGGCGGACGTTAGTTCAGACGGTGTGGGTTAGGTTAAAAGCGCTACCTCAGGTTGACTAAGGTAAGTGAAAACAGTCACAAACCGTGTGTGTCACGCTCTTCACTAACATATATGTAGTAGGAAATTACAGTGACCCGAGGTACTCTGTATTCGACCTGGGAAAGGATCAATAGAAGAAAGATTCAAGTTCATGTTTTATCTACTGTACTACTGCTCGCGGGTCCAGGGTAGAAGAATGACTGTCAGATTTGGGACCCGAGCTTGGGACATTTTTTAACCTTCGTATGGGTCCGATTGCATCATACTTGAGGAACAGTTCATTTGTTCTGTAGAATTTCCACAGGTTCATCAAGGGCGTAGGCTGGTCTGACTATGGAAGGGTGCACATCTTGGGGAACAGGAACTCAAGACACTATTATAGGCATTGAGAAACACTACCAATTGAAGGCCACAATATTTTTCAGTTACATATAATTATAAGCATCTCAATACGACAGAGCTCAAAATGAGAATCGTAGATTTGTTGTTTAAGCTAAATTTGCACAAAACTCCCATCAATCCACATTTCCCAGTTAAATGCCTGATACAGGCTTTTCTTTTCTCGCCGGTGGTGGTCAGGCATCACTAAGCGTGATACTAGCTACATTGCACAAAGCTAGTAATAATAACAGCCTGCACTGACAAATGACAAACATTTGATGATCCTAAAGAATGCATGCTGTATGCCGGGGACACACGAGGCATTTACACAGACAACTTGATGCAAGGATGCGAGACTCGGACGTCATTTACGCTACGGTATCTATGCTACGATTCTAACCATGAATCGAATAGGCCCGCGCACTGCACAACAGAGCAACCAGTTGGGAGTAGAAATGCATATGTGTCCCCGGCATAACATGATGCAAGTTTTACGTCGTTTCCATGGAATAGAAATGTAAACTTGTAAATGTAAAAGCAGGCACAAGTAAAATAGATCAACATATTTAGCCAGCTTGTAGTTTTAGTAGGCTGCCAAATGTCTTTTAATCATACAGCTTCACAACCATTACGCTCCATTCACGGAAAATGTTTCAAATACTCTTCCACCTACGACGCGCTGGAGTTTTATTTGATCGTTATCGCTTTAATGCTTGTTATCTGTGTATATGAAGCGCTCGGGCTTTTTTTTTTCACAGGAAAACTCGCAAGCAATATTGGATTTCCATTCACACTCTGCCACACAGCTAGTACCCAATTAATTTTCTAACTGGCGCACAAAAAAGAATACATATTAGTTCGTTAAATATTACTCGAAAATCTTAGCGAGCAATGAAATGAAAAAAACGTGTAAAACTCTCCAGATCAGAAGCAGGCACATGCAGGATGAGTCTGCCTGAACTGTAACTTTAAATTTGAAATGATAAATAAAAAGTAAAAATAATCAAATTACAAAATTTTAGAGTTTTATTTGAGTACAGTTTTTTCTAATGCTTAAAAGTAAGATCAAACGATATAATAAACATTGTCGTGTGTTTATTTGTGTATATGTTTATATATTTCGTGTCCCCCTCTAAACGAAATAGATAGGCGACAAATTGGCCACGTTGTAGATTTTGTAATTAAGTAGCGTTTTCATGGAGATCGATGACCAGGTTGTAGAAGATGGCAGAAGTGAAATCCTTATCCCTTTATCTGAATGCATTTCTTGCTTGCAACGGTTCTTCACTGACGGGGCAGTAGACACAGTGAATTTCAGCTTTTTGTCTTTCTTTGACGAAGAGTTATCTCGTCATGAGAAAAACATAGATGGACTGAAGCCATCTCCGGCTGAAGCTAAGATACGCGACGGGAATTACTTTAATTCAGTAATGCTCTGCTGCTTGCTAGTGTAATGCTAATTAAAGAATGTTCAATGAAGACGGGACTTCAATAATTTATCGCTGTCACTTTTTTGACAGCGCGGACACTCTAGTTATTAATAGGACTTAAGAATGCAGACGAAGGGATAATTATATTTTTTACTATTTTTTGTTCACTGGCAAACAAGGTGATAGACAGAAAATATACACCGTGCAATTTACTGATATTTATTCCAACTTTTCTTGCGTTCAAACGTTGAATCTCAGATTGAACCAAAATGCAGTTATACATTTTATCAAGTGCCAAATTATTCAGCATGCATAACGCATTTTTTTCTTATGTACCTTGCTGAACAAATCCCAAATTTCATGGCACAAATTTGTAAAGCTCTTGCAGTTAGGTGCACTCGGGAAATTCTTTTCGCACTTAGCTCATTGAAGGCAAATTATCAGTAACTGTTGACTCTTAAATAAAAATAAGTGTATTCAGTTAATGCACCGGCGAAGTCTACGGAAGCTTAGAACAGGATTTTGACTAAGTCACGCGAAGCATATGCAAACTATCCATAGAATCATCAATACATTATTTTTTAATACCAATTTGTATTGCATACCTATTGGACACTGAGGCATGAATTGAAAGTTTAGTGCAAATACGTACCGCTGCGCGAAAATTTACCTTGACGTAGTACTTGTCTGTTGTTTTAGAAGTCAACGTTTCACAGTTCTGAGCGAACATGGGTTTTGCTAGGAATATGTGGTACGTGCTTAATGGTACAACAATATATTCCGTGGGGTAATAATATACGGTATGTCCAGGAAAGTATATGAATTGGGGTAAGAGGTAACATGAAGCTGGGTAGCCAAACTTTCTGCCAGGAAAGAATGAAGGTCTACAACAAAAATTATTTTACAGGCAGCACTAATTTAGCTTAACTATTAACTTTTGGAATCCCTTTTAGGTAATTTAGTGTCTCAATAACGAATTACCGACCACAAAAAAAAGTTTACTGCAAGCCTGGTCCGTTCGATCTTTGAGCAAAAATCCCGCTAATGTTCTCAAAAGCGCTTTCCATTACGAAGCCCAAAAGTTTGTTAGCAGGTCAATCAGACATTCTGATAGCATTGCCGCAATGCCCTTGTTCCCTCCCCTTTGCTTTTTGAGATTGCTTGATGAGGCACAGGGCTGGAGAACGTTGGTCGGAGAGCAGAGGAATTACGCCATACTTTTGGTGCTCAAAATTTAACAATAAATAATAAACATTCATTGCAGCCGTTGATACCGGGTAGTGCAAAAAGCTTACAGATAATCATGAGTTATGAGAATAAAATGGAAAACTTTTCATAAGCTGTGAACTAAATTTGGCGTGCAGCGTAAATTAAATTTCAACTGTGCTCCATAGTTACTCTTAGCGGTGGGACGCCTCTTTTTTTGT
This sequence comes from Parhyale hawaiensis, assembly GCA_001587735.2. Classification (NCBI taxonomy): domain Eukaryota; kingdom Metazoa; phylum Arthropoda; class Malacostraca; order Amphipoda; family Hyalidae; genus Parhyale; species Parhyale hawaiensis. The sequence goes on along the minus strand of LQNS02278075.1, from coordinate 11,004,479 downwards.
GTTTTTTCGCCAGTGTGCCCTGATTCTTCTGCAGCTATGCGTCAGTGGCAGCGTCTATCTCCTTGACGAGTTTCTTTAAAAAAATTTGCGCCCCTGAGCCCGAAAACAGGTAGTGCGCCCGGGGCGCACTCCCCACCTTGGTTATACGGATAATAATAAATAAGAGTCCTTTATATAGTCTGCAGAATTTTAGTGATACTAACTAGTGGAATCTATTAACAATTTGTGGTAGTAATTACAAAAGGCGCGTAAATACCTTTATCACTTCATTGCACACCAAATGACCATTTCAAGAGGGACGTCAAACAAAAATACGGGGCTCAGATTTTGTTATGCGTCACTCGCTACTTATTTTTAATTATTCATGATCACTGCACCAAATTTTTCCATTCTAAATCCATTAATTTAATATTATCGATGAATATCTTTATGTTATGTTTCCAACAAAGAAATGCAAATTCTGTATTTTCAGCACGTGAGTTTTATGCACATAATATTGCTTATTCGCGTAATCCGTTTCCCATTTTTAAAATTTGACTTTTTCAGACAAATATAAATAACTTTAACAATAAGTCAGTCACCGACACAAGTTAGAGAAATTAGCATTTCTGTGCACTTACTATTATTTCTGCAGTTGCAACAGCAATAGACAGTTTATTATTGCAAGTGTACTTCGGAAGCAGATTAAAGGACACCTCAACCAAAGTAATGAAGATCACTTTGATAGCAGGTAAACACTGAAACGCCGAAAGAAAACTTGGTTTCTGGTAGACATAGCACTGTCTGTAGCGGTACTAAAGGTAGACATTCATCGATAGTGGAGTAGAAATTTTATTCACTGTTGCTAAGCCTTAACGGATGCAGTGCACAAGTATAGCACACCTAAATTCCATCACTGCCTACGGGCCTTTCTTGAGAAGATACTGACAACAAACGCCAACTAGAACGCCATATTTGGTAAAGTGTGGCAGTTGCTGATGCCCGTGCTTGCGACACGTCTTTCCCATAGATTCCATTCATTTTCGTGTCGACGGCCGCCCTATAGCACTTATCCTTTGCATCACAGTTAACTCCGCTCACGTTGAACCGAAAGGCAAGTGCTATAGGAGTAATACGACAGCCGCTGACGCGCAAGCGGGTGCAATCTGGGGGAGAGATGTATCACAAGCACGGGCATCAGCAGCTGTTGCACTATTCGTAAAATGGACATTAGTTGGTTAACTTACGGATGAGGTGGCATAGACTTTACGAAGGGTATGTACGAGTCCTGCTTATGCACTCCCCGCAATCTTAAAAGCGAAATGTAATGTCGAACTTGACCTGATATCCCAATAAGGAAATCTGATTCGTGCTGCAGATAAATGCCCATCAAGTCCTACAAGAGAGCACGGTTGCACTCGACCTCAGACTCTCAGAGCTATGGTGGCAAAACCGGAAGGTTCATTTGATCACTATAAACCCCCGACCGGCCCCATATCTGATTAGATCAGTGCCATCTTGAATGCCGAAAATACTGACGCTGCAATACGACTATCACAAGAATTTACCTAACTGGCCGGGAGGCAAACACCCAACCTCGCGCGTGCACATACAGCACTGTTCCCCCCTGCTACGATATCATTCCTAACATACCAGGGCATTTTCTAAACAGCCTTCATCCTTGCACGAAGGCAAATTTACTGTACATAAAGTTGTTGCCGCTGCGACACCAGCGTGTCCTACGGGTAAGAAGGGAAATAAAATCCAGTATTTCTTTGAAGAACATGATTGTTTATTTTACTGGTAAAAATATAATATTTTTTGTCTGTACAAAGGTCCACTCTACTTTTTTCTGGTTAGCAATGCACTGCCTAAATAATTAAATTTCTCACGGCTCTAACAACAAAATGGGCCGATGCTAGCGAATTAGCGTTCTTTATTTCTCGAATTAATCATAGTGGCAACGCTCTGTGAATAAAACTTTACGTGAAACATAAAAAAGAAGTAGCCAAGAAGTGCAAAAAATCTTCCGTCAGGAAAAAAATACAAGAATAGACTTGGCTTCTTCTACTGAAACAAAAGTTTTGAAACTTGCAGAAGTTGGCAACTGGGGAGCTTGTCGCTGTCTTTGCGTGTCAACAAGGATGGGGGGGGAAGAACAAGAAGAATATTTTTACTAAAGCTACGTGAGACTGCACGTATCTCAGAAATTTGTCCATTTCACATAAATGGAAAGTTAAATTTTGCAGTAGCGATCGGTTAGAAAAAGTATAACGCTGTCTTTTAGCTTAGAAAATATTTTTAAATTTTGATTGTTGAGAATACTCTTTCGTCTTAAATTTTGATTGTTGAGAATACTCTTTCGTCTTAAATTTTGATTGTTGAGAACACTCTCTCGTCTTAACAAGCAAGTCAAAAATGTAAGTTTTCCTCCATTAATAATGCCAGCCATTGCGGACTGCCAGTGCTGAACGTTGCGAAAGCGAATTTTCTATGGCTTGTTCAATGGTACCGCAATCATTCTCTCATATAAACAAAGGATTTGACATTGTTCCAGTAACCGTCACTGGCATAAGGAAACACAATCCTGCAGGACGCTGCAGTTGACAGCACCCTTCCGCCATCCTCCGATTTCGCCGTATCCGCTCATTCGTTTTCTAGAAATCGTTCGTAGGCGGTGCTTGCGCAAGAAAAGAAATTACACGAGAACAACCGGAACAACAGTAATATGCTGTTCAGTGTAACTGCTGTTATTAATATTGGTATGTTCACCGTTGGGAAGTCACGAACTACAAAGAGAGTAAATATTTATGTAATATCCAGAAAACCTGGAACAGTTCGCGCGGCAATATAAATTTCTGGAAGTAGAAGAACAATAGACAACTAGAGATCTCGTAGAGACCCACAGCCCGCAGCATGGCACAGCTTCACACGAAAATCACTCCAAACTGTCGACAGAACAGCAGAGCTTTCGCCTCGCTAGTGCGGCTGTAAAGACTGGCAGTAGAAAGAAAAGAAACTGGGAAAGATGTAACATGAGCAGTGAAAGAAAATGGGTCCAGAAAGCCTGGCACTTAAGTAACGGATGACGTGAGAGTAAACAAAGTAATTTAATACGTGTGTAAAAGTAGTACGGCTGCCAATGGCGTCCGACAAAAGCTCGCATTGGAGTATAGAGAAAAACTTGATCTTGTGATAAAAAATATGCCCCTTATTTCATGAAACTCGTTACAAATTTTGTATCGCTTACAGCAACGTAGAAAAGTACCAAAGGTTTATACTGCACCAAACTTTTAGTCAGCTTGAACTCTAGAAAGGTCAACGGGCTTGAAAGGCCATGTTCATATTATAATTCATCGTGATCTGGTGACACTTATTATTCTCATTCAGCAGTTCAACAACTTCATTCTAGCAAGTTCGCACAGTAAATAAATTTTTAGATTAGCAAAAAATTGCTCGGATCCCAGAGACGGCTCGGTCAGCTGTGTTCAACAGGTTTGTGTATTATACGAAATATTTCATAAACATAGTCTAATATTTCGAATTATTAACACACATAATCTAATGAGTCGAATGATCAACATAGATAATGTATTTTTCGAATGATCAACAGAGATTATCTAGCGTCTAGAATGAATGCATCCCAATGTTAAAACTCACCTTTTATAACAAACGTTTTGGTACAAACAATCCCTTGTCTGCGTTTGGAGGAAAACTTGATATTATCATAACTTTCTTTACCAAGTCTTAGAGAGCCCTCACGATGGGTTACTGGTAATCTGAAACGTACGTTTTTAGCAATACTGGGGACACGTTGCCATGGTACTACTGTATTCTGTAAATTTTCAGGCATCGAGAGGCTTATCTTCATTAAATCCAGGGTGAGCTACCTCGCTGCAAAGGCTATTTTTTTCTTGTAGGTACACATACGACAAATAATCTTTGTAGCAAAATGACACGACCTGGTAAGAATAGCCTTGGTCTGTAAGGACCAACTAAAACATTGATAATGCATCGTAGAAATAGCATTGTGTGAAATATTTTCAGTGCAGGACGCTTGATCTCATTACGTTACGTATACAATACTTCTAACAGAATAAAACAATGAAATGTATATTATGTATAACCCTTCCTCTAGGCGACAATCGGCATAGCTTGAAAATATTTCGAAATCGGGACAAAGGAACAAAAACCATGAGGGAAACAAGCGCGGGCGCTGGAGACCGTGCGGGAAATTATTGTATAGTCAACGTTAGAGGCATCAGCAGCCATCATATCTCAGCACAGAAGACATACACACTACGAATATCTACCCATTTAAGAAGTAGGTCCAGGAGAAGGAACAGCAACATTTTAAGATAAATACGTACCTACTTGATGAAACAATCTTTGTCAGGTATAAAGCTGTTCAAAATATGGTTACAAGTTAGCTAGGCAGTTGCGTTCAAGACTGACAATTATAGTTTTCATTGTAAAGAAGTGGAAATAGCACAGGTGGCCCCGGAAACTGGTCTACCGGGTGAGCCAAAATTTAGAACCCAGGCATACACTGTCAACGCTTTCTACAAATATATTGCATTAATAATGGTATATATATAATTACTTTGAAATTTTAATTAATTTCGTAACTGCTCTAGCTAGGTGTTATTTTTTTTCTTTGGCGAACTCGATTTTCTGATTATTCGGTTTCAGATTTAGTTGCTTCTTCCGAACCTGATAAAAGCTATGCAACATCACGGGGCTATCAGCTACTGTTACATCTATTGGTCTTAATTCTAGAAAGGCACATAAGACTCCTTATATTAGAAATATTGACATGACACGTCAGAAGTTACGTTTAATCGTAACCTAATGTCAAAAAAAATAGATAAATAATGATGCTCGCCAGCTCCAAAATGAGCTGCACGATAGTGGCAAGTTATAAACAAGTAGCTGCGTGATACAACTTTGCCTAATGCGTCAATTAACTGAATATGAATGAATAATGATTGAAACTTAATATAAAAAATTGTCAATATAGTGACGCTTCACTGCACAATACATAGATAAAAAATTATAGCAAGATTTGCTTTCCAGTTTTGAACCAATCACCAGTGAATTTTTTGCAAACAACGCAGGAGCAAAACTTTATTAAGGCAAAACTCAGCGTATTAAAATTCATAACGTAACTTCAGCCTAACACACTCGCAATCATCAACTTTTTAAGCGATCATAGTCAGTCATATGTTATGTAAAAATAACATAAGTAATACATTCATGGCCCAATGAAGGTAAATTCACGAACAATTACGCAGTATATAAAAGTAGCTACATCGATGAAATTTGCACACTGGTTACCAGTGTCGGAAGATAAAGTAAGTGTATTTTCTACATCACTAACGCTCCCAACAAAATGCAAGTCGCCCGCTCGTTCGAGCCTTAGGCAAAGGCTTCACCAGCGTAACAAACAATTCAATAAGATTTTAGCGAGAGACACGTTACCTACGACCGACAGCAATGCACGGTGTCGCGTGATCTGGGTTGCGTCGGAGGGGACATTAGATTACTGTACCCGTCGTTACGTCTTTTCGTGCAACCAATTTGTTGCGTCGCACATCTCTTGAATTGCACTGGTGTGGCGGTGGCTTTATTCCTCTTTTGCATTCTACGAAAATGTTTGGTTCTCATTCAACACACTTTCGGAAACTTGGCACGCTGATCGTATTTTACATAAATACGTAGATATTTTTATCCAACAGTAACTGTATCTTCAGACCAATGATTTTGTGACTAGATATAAAATAAAATTGAAAACCTAGTTATACGAGTTTTTGCTGACAACAGTCATATAGTGTTCGGATAAGTAATATGACTAGTCTCTAGCAGAAACTCCTATAAACAGTTTTCCAATTGCACTTAGAGATCACAAATTGTTGTTTTGAAAATAACAGAAACCATTATTATTAAATAAAAAATCTGTGCAGTAATATCAGGACGCAAGGCTCGCAAATGCTGGCTGGTGAGGGCCGTTTCTATCAGAGTGCTGGATGTGGTGAAGTTCAGATTTAATCGTGCTTTGGAACTGGTAACTGATACAAGTTTCTTTCATGTACCTGTTTTTTTAAACTGTGCGATGATAGGACCGTTTGTGACTAATATTTCATTGTGAATAACAGAGATTTAGTACTTAATTATTCCTACAGCTGACCAATACTGAATGTTAAAAATTTGGAGTTGGCCAATATGTTAGCCCTGATCGTTGTGCCAAATTTTAATACACAGATTCATGCCTTAATAACGCCTTATTTCCAATTGTTTAAAGAATTTTATTTGCGGCTGTCTTAGAAGTTTTAGGAAATCGAGAAAACAGTTTAACTGAATTGGAAAAAAGTGAACACAGAATGCTGCGGGACGATGAATATATACTGAAAATGGATAAGAAAATTGTAGCATTGACAGTTTTCCTTTTCTTCACTTTCATATGATTTGGTGAACGTATATTTCAGGGTTATGATGTTTTGATGATAACTGTACACCTTAGGAAACAAAATTGTAATAGTTTAATTTTTCGGTAAGATACATATATTTAATAGCCTTTAAAGATGCAGTCAAAATATTGCTATTGACATCATTATTACTTACCGTTAGCTTTTCTCAATGACGTATAAGTCATGTATACTTCAACTCAAAATAGAATTTACAGTAAGTCTAAATAAAGCAACAATATGAAGTAAATATTAATCATAGAAGGGTTTTAAAATTTTTATACATGAAGAAAAAAGCAAGAGGAAACTATTCTCCTTCCGGCCATGCCCAGGAACTGTGGTTGAACCATTTCCAATCACGGCCACAAACAATGGTACAACCATTACCAGCCATATCCGAGAACAACCGCTTAACTATTTCCAACGTTGCTATAGAATTAACAGTCGTTTCTCCATTTCCAGCGACGTCCTGGAACTGTAGCGAATTGCTTCCAACGATGTCCTGGAGCTGTCGTTAATTCATTTCCCACGATATTCTGAAACTGTTGCTCAACCATTTCCAACAATGCCCAGGCACTGCCGTTCAACAATTTCCAATAGTATCCAGATACTGCCGGTGAACCATTTCCAACAATTCCCAGGTACTGCCGTTTAATAATTTCCAATTTTAACCAGGTACTGCCGTTCAACCATTTCCAACAATGCCCAGGTACTGCCGTTCAATAATTTCCAATTTTAACCAGGTACTGCCGTTCAACCATTTCCAACAATGTACAGGCACTGCCGTTCAATAACTTCCAATGGTAACCAGGTACTGCCGTTCAACCATTTCCAACAATGCCTCGGTACAGCCGTTCTACCATTTCCAATGGTGTCCAAGTACTCCTGGTCAACCAATTCCAACATATCCAGGTATTGTCGTTCAAACCGTTTCAATAATGCCCAAGAACTATCATTCAAATAACATCACCCATGTTAAGGAAATTCGTTCAACCATTTCTAGTAATGCCTTCGGACTGTCGTTACTAATTACGAAGCATGTCCAGTAATGTAGCGCAACAAACTCCAACCTTGTCCAAGAACTGTTCAACCAATGACAACAATGTTCAGGATCAGTCGTTCAAACATTTTTAACCGTGTTCCGGAAGCCAAGCTAAACAATGATCAGAAACTGTTGGTCACGATAAAAAAAGTGGCAGTGCATATCAACTGGTATCAATAGTTGCGTCCGCATATAATAAGCTATAGAAACAAACTTACGTAACATCTATAGGAAGTACTGCACGGCTAAAAATATCTGCAATATCCAAAAGTAAGCATTTCGCCAGCCGCGAGCCACTTTAATTGCAGAAAATTAAATTAAAAAAGGCATTTAAGAACTGCGAACTAAGGTTAGACACCCGTATTTTATTTTGTAACTACGAATGCCTTCATCTTTTTATAGTGATAAACTAATACGCTTCTACTGCGCACTCGTATACTGCTGTCTTCATACCTCAAGTTTGAAAGCGTTACTGAGGGACAGTCCAGCACAGTTGCTGTCGAAAATTAATACCGGCGATAGATAAATAAAATAAATACTCGCAGTAACATTAACACTACATTTTAAGGTTACAAACGATTTCACAAATGATCATAATAAACGAAGGAACCAAAGCAACGAAGGGATTATCAAAGTTTGCTTAAAATATATATGTACAAAACACTGAGCCATGGAACCAGCGATGATTATGTTAATTGATGCACTTAGTTCTAAAAATAGTTGAACCGCCTTACTGAAGGGGGCAGTTATATATGTCTGCAAATTGTGGAGACGCTGAGCATAGTTGCAGCACCAGTATGGAGACACTCCGCTGAAACAAAGAACAACTTTACCCTATTCATGCGAGGGTTCCTTGCCCCACTGTATTCCAATGGGAATATAAACCATCGCAGCGAGGCTCCACAGCGTGGTACAGAGTGTGCGACGTGTAAAGCCCGCTGCACACGAGAGTCGAAAAACACAAACGTTTCACTTTCCTGGAACAAGAGTTTCTGTGACCGTCACTAGATCTTAACGGGCTTGAACACCGCAATAAAATGTACGTTAGTGCGAGCTGCAAATCACTCGAAATTAAGAGAGAGATATTCGAAAGTGCGCAGTCGGCACTTGTCGTAGAAGAAGTTTTGCAATGGCAGCTTAGATTTTAAGCCATTTTGGACAATTGAAATCTGGCCAAGCCGAAGTTGTGCTCCGTAGCGATAAAATCGAATGAGTAAGAAGAAACGTTCCCGTGTTTCGATTCTCGTCTGCAGCGGGCTTTAGTCGAAATGAGTCACTCTTTCCGTGCGCGTTGCTCCTGTGCGGAAACACCCTTGGGCGTGGGTTTCTCGTTTCTATCAACATGATACAAACCCCTTATTTCCCTCTCTTGAAACACAGAAGTTGAGTCTAGGGAGGCTTAGAACAACGCCTTCACTCTCTTAGTAATTGAGCGTAGCCACTTTTGTGCCTAGTTTGATATATCAGAGCCCGCAACACAGGGGGGACACGGAGCACTGGGTTGCTTGTAAGGCCACAGTCCAGATAATGCTCCAGTAGATGATAGCAACGCTAGAGGTACTAAGATGTACGTCGTAATAGGCAGTTTGAATTAGGCTGCTGTTATGACAAGAGTGACAATCGCCGTACGATCTTAAATTTACTACTTCAAATATTGTTTAACTATTAAGTATTTCAATGAGCGCGATTGATAAAATCCTATTCATGAAGCGAAAGAGTCATCTGCATTATACGTAAAATCAGGATCTGGCAGTTGATAGATTTTTAAAAATACTGTAGGGTGGGAAAAGGCTCTTGTCAGAGTCGACTTGCCGTTAGATAAAATAGTTTGAATTCTACTGAAGCAATTGCTGCGCCTTCTGAGAAGATAATAACATAGGGTCTACTGCGTACGTCTACTACTGAAATTGCGAATAGTTCATTAGGGTTCCTGCCCTTCAATTGCTATTGCCTCCACTTCTATTCTTGTTTTTTTTTTCTTGTACAGAAGCACCGTACCAATACTGAGAAACAAATACTTAGTCTACGATTCTGGTTTCTTTACGATCGGCAATAAACAGGGACAACTACAACTGCATTGGAAATGGCGAAAACATTTAACAAAACTGTAAAAAAAACTTAGCAAGAGGTAGGCCAAACTTTACCCGAAAAGCACTCGGAAGCACAATCTTCGTGGAGTAGTTGTGATACAGAAAGAAGAGGTTTACGGTCTATAGTATGGCACCCGAGGTAGCTCGATCTCCTCGATAGCATCAGACGGTCAAGAATGACGCCGGTGGGTGCGGGGCTGTTGAGAGAAGTTCAGTTACAAATACCTAGAACGGAAACAACTATTTCTGCTGGTGCGAGACACGAGATTACTTAACAATCATGTCTGAAGCGTAAGATCAGGAAGATTGACGAGGGCAGTTTCGGTGGAGCAAACTACAGCCCAGTACCCACGTCACAACTTTTGTTCCCGCTCGCAGCAGAGAGACAATTCAACGAATCCGACTGCGAAGTCGTGGCCGTGACGTCAGCAGGAAGTCTATGAAAATCGCGCACTCATTCTTAAAATGTTAATCTTTGTGTACTTAGACCGCTCATAACTGGAGTGAGAGCTGAAAGTTCACCATTGACTTGCTATGGTGTAAAAACTGTAGTAGCGACTAAGATTTTCGACAATTTTGTAAAATAGGTAAATTTTACGCAAGCTGAAGCCGTGCCGCGGCTGCATAAACGGATTAGTTGTGTTGCCTCTAGGCTGCAAGCGGCAAGGAAAGTTGTTACGTGGGCAACGGGCTTTAGGCTTACAGGCGTACTCAGCAAAAACCAGGGCCGCCCCAGAAACTTAAAAATGTAATTCAGCTTCTGCGCGGCGCCCTCAAATTTTGTTGGGAATTAGTGGAAGCAACCGATCTCACCGGCACCTCACTTACGTATTGAACAATGAAAATAGAAAGCAAAAATCTCTACAAGAAGCCATCTCCGGCAATACACTTCCATGAATACAGGAACCGTGCACGACAATCTATTTTCTTACAGCCAATAAGAAACGAAAATAAATAACATGAACATATAAGCACTAACGTTAATGAAGCACAAAATTTAAACATACTGTAGATTAATGAATATCAGTCAGGTCACAGAAGGTTTATACAAATGGATCGACATTAAAGTTATGGGCAGAACAGAATCCAGTTGAGCTATGAATATTAAAAACGGGAAATTGCATTTGACAGTCTAAAACGGCAATAACACGTTCATTCACACAAAAAGCCTAGGAAGACCAATTACTAACATATAATATACACATACGCGAATTTTAGTTTAAACATAGTATATATTCCTAAAAATAAACTAGTCATGAGCATTTTGCGACATCGTATTTTCCAACGGCTTTGATCAAAAAAGATCACTTGCATTGCATCAAGCCGAGATGCGCCCAAAACTATAATGAGAAACCATAAGAACTTATAATTTCCTTACAACGCCCGTTGCATTATTGTCTCTTATTGTCAGGAGAAGAACCGTACTAAGAAGTCCAACCAAGGAAGTTTGACGACCGAAAACCGAGGTCCATCAGTGAGGTAAGAAAATGCAGCCTAAGATACAAAGTAAGTTTTTTTACGACTACGTGGAGCGAAAGTTTTGGCTTTCAGCCGCAGCCATACGAAGCCGACAACTCATGGCTACGATGCAGGAAAATACCGTCAAGTGTCCTCAGCAACACTAAAGGCGACAGTGAGGCCATGAGGAGCAGCAATAAGGAAACTTGGCAGCTGGGATGATGAAGGCTGCTGGCGCTGCCATTGTAAACGCTCTGGTGCACGGCCGCGTGGTACTGCCCTGCAACCGAAGGAAAAAAGTCCCAGCATTAGTTAGTTATCCAGTAAAGCAGGGGGTCCCAAACTGGGGTGCATGGTACCCCAACGGGTGAGAGACGACTTTTTCAGGGGTGCGAAATACTGTTTCGTTTCTCAGTCATTCACAAATTAAGTTAAATTTGTGGCACAAAAGTTAGTATGAATTTAATTTCTCATTATCATATGGGTACCTAATTTTGCAGGGGGTGCGAAAACATGCAAGAAGTTCTCCAAGGGGGCCAAGCATAGCAAAGTTAAAGAACCACTGCAGTTAAGAGAGAATTACTTAAAGCGGCAGTAGGGGTTTCCTAGTTACAGATAATACAATGCATCGAAATTACGGTAAAAGGCACTAATGTGTTATGAGAAAATTACTTAAAGTCGTACCTAGTAGTATTTTTGTCAGTATACACGCCGTGGAAGTACAGCACAGAAGCCGCAGTAACAGCTATTAATTTTGTTCTTATTTCCAGCAGAGAGGGAATTACTGAAAGTTGTAGTCGTGTATTTCCTCAGCAGAAAAACGCCATCAATGCAAAAAATAAATGAAGAAGACATTAATGTTTTATTCGCAGTTAATTTTGCTTCCCAATTATAGAAAGTGAGATTGGTGTTTTTCAAACAAATGGTTTGCAACGCCTGTAAATACCTAGCTGTAAGAAGCACTGGTGTTAGGGTTTTCGCATCCGGCAGGGAAGAACTTTTCCTGAAACTGGCATTCAAGTTTTGTAACTTCAGCGTAAAGTTTGTCACTCCTCAAAACTAGAGTCACGGAGAAAACCCATAGCGCGCAGACTAGCACCTTGCATTACAAAATTCTGATAGACACTGAGCCTCGACAGATACGGTGAGAAACCGCCCCTGAAGAGAGAGACGGGGTCGGACACACACACCTACACAGCACTGTCGTTGACGCAGCCAAAACAGCAAGTTGTACCTACTGTCATTCTGTTCCAAAGAAGTGCGATCTCAGGGACGCAAGCATATGAAAGAAAGCGTAGTACATCAACATTAGTGTCTTATTCAGTTCCAGCAATGCCGACATTACTGCAAGTAATATTGGTGTATTTTAGTTCTGGAAACGAGTTTACCACGAATATATGGATCGAAACATGTACGGTACCCACGAGGTGTTAGGAACTTTTCAAGTTCTGGCAAAGAGCTGGCCATGCATGGACTCCACACTACACGACAATACGGACACATACATTGCAACGGCTTCAGAGGAAGAGTCCGTAACCATCCATGGAAGGATGTGCACTGGAAGCAAAAGAAATGGTACAGTTAGGAAGTTTTCGCGGCGATGGATGCACATTCTCCAAAGGAGATAGGCTCCATCTTTATGGCAATAAAAGCTTAATTGATACACATGGAGCCGATCAGTACAATGTGCAGAGATGCGAGTAGCGCCTCCAAATATTACTGTATGGGTAGCAAAGTTTCGGAGGCCGCTATTTTGGGACAGAGTCGAGGCTTAATACTCGCTTGTCCCAGGAGTCGAAGTCGGTGAAAATGGGCCTGTTTGGGAGAAAATTTGAGTCGAAGGTTCTTTGGGATATAAGGAGTCGGACGCTGGCTGAACCCAGGAGTCAGAGTCAGGTATGGCCATCCGACTCCGTAACCCTGAATTAGGGTAATGGTAGCGCGCACGACAGAATGGGCACGCGGACGAACCACAATGGCAATAGCTCAGAGGGCCGGGGCGTAAGTTCCGGTGTCTCTGTGGGAATGGGCTTCTTGGTTCGTCTATTGCCGCGTATCTAATCTAATCTAAACTACTTTATCAAGCAGTTCTACCTTCCCCTGGACACACAACTGTGGGACATCGTCAGACCACGCGAATATCTCGGCTACAAGTACAGAAGTAGGAGCAATAATTCCCAAGCAAACTGCTGCGCGTTGCCTGAAGTTCTTTATGCCACGATATTACCTTCACTGAAGGTCTGTATGCGGCAAACTTTTTACGCCATATAACTCTTGGAACGGTTGTCTTAAAGGCGGAACGGCCAGGCTGCTTCTGGCGGGGTTGGGCAGAAGTCTGCTGGTTCGACAGCAAACAGAAACCTTACCTCGTTGCACGGTCACGGTTACCACGGCAGTGGGCACGTCATGTAGTGAGAGCCGAAATCTTACACATCTGAAGTGCACGGTTACCACAGCCGTAAGTAAATCGGTGAGAAGAGAAATCTTACCTCTCTGTACGTGCACGGTTACCACAGCCGTGGGTAAATCAGTGGGGCTACAAGAATATTCGCCGCTGTCCATTTTGGTCTTCACGGTAGAAATCATCAGGCGACTCACTGTTCTTGTAGCC
>LQNS02278075.1:10927360-10954586 GCA_001587735.2 Parhyale hawaiensis | reverse complement strand
ATATAACAGCGATCCAATTTTGTATGATATAGTTTAGAAGTTTAGTCAAACTCAAATGAGTTCTATTAGAACAATCTTGGCCAGGTGCACCATGTCTGGCAGGAAATAAGGCGCGAGCATCTCCAACTCCATCAACTCGTTTAAAAATCGTCTTGACATACATTGGGAGAGACATCCTCCACAGCTAAGAACTCCTCTTCCACGAGTCGCAAGTACTTAACGGCCAAAGTTTCCCAGGCCATCTTAAGCCGATTTCTTCTCACTTCCGCTCCATCTATACTTTTAAGCTCCGCATACCAGCGGCTATCGATCATGCTTGCGTGCAGTATCGATCATCTCTTTGTCTGTGATTCTTCTCCCCCTTCTTTTTTCTTTCTTTTTTTTTCTTTCGTCTTCCATTTTTTCTCCTCTTGTTTCCCCAGTCCTCTACATCCTACTCACATAATGGCATTAGCTCATAGAGGGCCGGGGCGTAAGTTCCGGTGTCTCTTTGGGAATGGGCCCATTGGTTCGTCTACTGCCGCCTATCTAATTTAATCTCATCTAAAATAATTATATAAATATAGCATAGTAATGACACTACATACAATAAGATAACGACGAATATTAACGACATGACATCAATATACAGAACTAATAATCAAACAATTTCGAGGATTAAAACGCAGTGGTATTGAATAAAAACTTTAGTTTCACGTGCGTGCAGACAGCAGGTCATAAATACCACTAATTTACGAGCCCAGCAATGGCTTGAGCTGCTTAAGTTTCACCTTGAACTATCTGCTTGCTGAACATAACTCGAGCGCATGAGGAAGTAAGATGGATATAACCGAGAGATTTACACTGCAAATTTACTGTCGGATTATGGAGCAATATGCAGTTTTACTGGTCTAGGTCAGTCGTTAAAGATTAAGAAGCGACCGCATTTCACTTCGCAGGACGATACAATACTGAACGAGTGTATTGTTCTTCAGAAGCTGCTATCGACCCTGGATAGCTATTACGAGGAGACGATGCTCGTTCACATGGCATTGTTTTTCAGCAGCAACGAGTTTACTAACAGACCTATGCAACAAAGATTAGTACGTGAGCGCATTTCACTTTGTAAGACGATTAGTATTTTGTTACTCAGCAGCTTCTATAGATGCAGGATGGATAGAACGAGAAAAAGACTCTCGTTTACGGAGCTCTGTTTATGAACGGAAGACAACATCCTAATAAACCTAGGCAACTTTTGTAACGCACTTCCAGGTTTATGCTAAATTGGTACTTAAGATATCAATATTAAATTTTCACTTGGGAACCCTTATAAGCGCAAGGCAGTAGCAGCAGCAGCAGAAGGATTATTTGCGCAGCACTACTGAACCACGTCGCGCCGAATTCTTAGTGATTTTATTTTTATCTCGGTTTTTGTTGCCGGAATTCTCATATTTACTGCGAACTCAGATGAGTTTTATTGGTCTCAAAGTGTCGCATATAAATTGCTATTAGTCTAAGCGGTAGGTTTCATCTTAAAAAAAAAATTCAAACAGTCGAAAACCCCGATTGATGCCAAACTTATCATCCTAAACTATACAAGCATTAATTAATATGCAGAATTGGGCAAACATCAGGGACATCGAAATATTCTTTCAGGCACTCAATACTTCTTACAGTAAGGTATCGGCAGCAAACGGAAGTGGCAATCACGTAAAGAACTTCACACTATTATTGCGCAATGTGACTCGTATCACTACGAGTCGACGAATACGTGCTTAGCTTCTGAATACGATCAAACACCTGTAACTGAAATCTGCAAACAAGCATTCGACGCGAGTAACCCTGTGCCTCGACAGTTCTGCAGTTCCACGTAGCTGTACAGACTTCTTAAAATCGCATTCTGCTAATACACATACACACATACTAGAGTACCAGTATTATTATTATTATTATATTTCTAGTTTAAGCATCCCAACCCACAGAGTACACAGTGATCCAAAGAGAGGAAGAAAGAAGGGACAAAGAATGTCATGAGAAACGTGGGACACACGCACGACTCAACGCGCATGGGAACAGCAAGTCGGGAAAGAAGAGGAAGAACAGGATAAAGAATGAGCAAGCAGGACTTGAGTACCAGTGCCATCAAAAATGACGGCGAGGAATTTGTGATGACACTTATTCCTTGATCATACTTCCGTTACTATATGTTTATGAAGGATGCACTATAATGGGCACACTGAATTTAAATTTCAGCCGATTATCCGAAACCTACAATAATGCTACAGAAAGGGTCGAAAGCTTTATGCTCAAGCGAAAAGCTATTGCGTCAAATGAAGAAAGCAAATTGGAAAAGAAAATTGCTTACTCTACTGCACCCTGAAAAATTGCTGCCCCTTCGCTACATTGATTATTCACTTAATTCGCACATCGTAAACTGAGAACAAAAAAATTTCATTGTGAGAAAGAAGTAGAGTTCAGTCTCCATGAGAGCGCTTAGAGAGGCTAGAAATATTCTCATCGTTTGTACTTCAAAGTTGGCGCAGTAAAAACCAGGGTTGGCAAAACCATGTTTTTTTAAAACCAAAAAATCCCGTATTTTTTGTGTTTAGTTTTTTTTTTAATATTTTGTTTATTTTTCCAGTGTTTTAGGAATTCTATCCAACGTTTAAAGGGTTTTCTGCTGTGCAGACACATGTAGCTAGCTAATCATCAACAATTTTAGTCACTTCATTTCAACTTCCTATAGTAGAAGAAAGATTTTAAGATGGAGGGTTTACGAACAAGCAGTTAGCAAAGTACTGTACCTGTATTTGCTATGGCTACATCTCATATGCAAACTGCAAATATGCTTTGATTTAAAACTGCAGTATAAAATAATTTGAGAAGCTTGAAAACACTTCAAATTACAAATAAAACTTGCCAGAAATAGCAAGCTTCTAGCTAATTGATAACCGAGTAATGAACTAAAGAAAGTGAAACAGCTATAAAATCCTCTGAAAAACGTAGAAACACTCCAATATACAAAGGCATTTTGATAGAAATAGCTACCTACCAGCTAATTAAGAGCAGAGTAATGAACAGAAGAAAGTGAAATAGCCATACTATGCCTACATGCTTCTCACGAGCTCACTAGCTATCTAATAGCAACTATATAACTACTACTTCTAATTTTCAGTAGCTTCTAGCTTACCAGAATATAATTAGACATACGTCTCTGAAAAGAAATAACACAAAATTCAAAAACTTATAGGCTTTTATTAAACATATGTAATACTTGACCCTAACTGTCCCAACACTCAAAACGGATTCCTGAAAAGAAACACATTAACTCATCCTTTCAGTTGTGTGACCAAAATTTGATACTTTCTAGAAGTAAAACTGTTTATTTTGCAATGTTTATGAATAAAATCAAACAGAAATTGAATAACAACCAAAATAAAGTTGGTTGGTTATAACCAGCCAACCCTGGTAAAAAGTATATTCAATTTTACGAGTAACGATTCCCACTTTGGTCACTTATAGCAACAAGGTCTAATTTTCGACTATCGATTCCCATCAGAACGCAACAGAATCGTCAAAACCGCTAACCACGCCCATTTTGTGTATTAGTTTTGCCAAGGGTGCGACACGAAAGATAAAAATCTATATTAATATAAATATATGAAAATAAATATAACTTACATACATCCAAATACTCGATGGTGCTGCGAGATTTTTTGATACTAACGGTCATGCTAACCAAAATATGACACGTACCCAATGACCCCACCTTTTAGGCCGTATTGTTGGAAAACCCGAACTAATTTCGGGTAAGTTGGAAAAGAACCCTGCATAACTTCGGGTAGGTTAGGTGAGGGCAGGTCTGGTTTTCCTAACCACCTATTTTTTCAATTTCGGGCTCTTGGGTGAAACTTGGTTAGGTAGTGTTTAGTTCTTCCCTTTCACTACAGCGGCAACAAGAAAAGAAATAAGTGACATAGGTATACAGAACAACTGCAAACTAGGCACGGAGATGTTTCCACACAGGATCATTGCGCAAGGGCACAGCAGTTCGGAAGGAACCGATAAAAAGAGTGATCAGTAGAAGCATGGGAAGTGACAGAGGCACCGAGGACACGAATGAAAGACGTCCCGAAGTCCTGGCTGAGGCAACCTCTGGGTCTCTTAGGGACGCCACTCCCCATAACATAGAACGGGAGGAACCTAACTTTAAATATACTAGTACTTTGTGCTAACATATCAATAAGTCTATTGTAACGTGAAATATTATAGCACATCTATAGCAGCAGTCTGTGCTCACGTGAATAAATTTTATGTACTGCATTATTGTAGTGCCATAGTAAAAAAAATTGTACTCGTTTGAATGTCGTATGCATGATGAATTATTACTTTACTACGGCAGCAAATTTTGCTCACTAGAAGAAGTCTCAACTTTTTTGAGAAATCAGCAACGGGACTCACAAGCG
Source organism: Parhyale hawaiensis (assembly GCA_001587735.2). Lineage (NCBI taxonomy): Eukaryota > Metazoa > Arthropoda > Malacostraca > Amphipoda > Hyalidae > Parhyale > Parhyale hawaiensis. The sequence goes on along the minus strand of LQNS02278075.1, from coordinate 10,950,141 downwards.
GACGGGGAATATGAGAAGCAAGAATTAAAGGGAAACTCACGAGTACCTCGGCATTTAACTAAGAGTATCGCTGGAAATTAGAAGCATTAATTTCCTCGGAGCAAAGGCCGCATTTCTGCACGGCACGCAGAATGCGAGCGAGTTGTGAACAAATTCAAAGGCCCAACTGTGACAGGCAGCATCGCAGCCTGGCTGTTCAGAAGGCACAGTTCAGGTGTCAGGAACGTAATTCACTTGCAGATCTTTGCAATTTAAATGTCATAACGCGTTACGGGCCATCAAAAAGGAGCGCTGGAATTGACTGACGGAGCCAAGTGCGAAATAGACTCCAGCGCAGGAGTCGCAGGTTCACAGAAGTGTACAGCAAGGTCAGGAAATTTATGCATTGCTGTATTTGCACAACGTGGAAATTGTTCATCTTGATTACTGAGAATTGCCTTTTATTTAAATTTTCAAATGTACATATTTTTTACATTCGAAGGCATATTAACCAAAAATACTCTAAAGTGATGCATTTAAAGGTTATACAGTCATAAAAGGAAAAGTGGAAGGCTAGTCATGGGAAAAGAAGCTGATAAGTATAAAAAATGAACAGTTGTCGGGTTGCGTATTGTTCTCTCTGTACGAAGGGAAAACGGCCAAAAGTACAATCTAGTCTCTCTGGGGTAGTACAAAACGATATAAGTTGAAGTAGTAAAATAGGGATATATACTCGCCCTTCAGTGGCTATAGGCCTGTATCACGCCAGAAGCGTTGCAAATATAGTAGGTAATTTCGAAATTTCTGCAGGAAGGTTTCAAAGTGGAAGGGACCTCACATAAATTCTACAAGTCTCAAGTATGGCTGTGCGCTACTACTGGCAGAAAAATAGGCAGCCGAGCAAGGAAGAAGAAGAGGAAAACCTTCCTCACTGACCTTACAATCTCCCCTTATCAGCAGGAACTGCCGTGAGGTCAGATGCAACATCTCCTGCGGACGGAAAGTCACTCAGCTTGACCTTTGGGAGCGTGAAGCTTACAGATTACTTAAATAGGGACAGGGTCCGCCAGATTATTCTCCCGAGGGGAATATATTCGAACAAAACGTTGACATTAGGACGAAGTAATATAGAGCTCTTGTATCAAAAGCTATGAAGTAGGCTCATACATGTAATAGTTAATCGTAGTATACGATAGTTTAAGTCTCCATAAATAAGGACTAAGCTTTTCTAAGGTAGGAAAAGGAAGGGACATAATATGTCGATAGTCACGGCGAACCCATACACGAAGGTGTTCCCACACAGGATCAACACGCATGGGAACAGTAAGTCGGGAAAGAAGAGGGAAAACAGGCGAAAGTGATACCAAGAATATGAAATCGGAAGAAAGCCCATTGGGCACGAAAAACAGACGTCCCGGAGACCTAGCTAACGGCTAAGGTACCTACGAGGTCCTTCTGGGGGCACTGCTCCCCGGAACATAGGATGGGCGAACCTAAACTAACTAACCTATCTCTATGACCGATGGCCCATCCTATGTCCCCTAAGGGAGGGCTCACACATGCATGATCGAATAACAAAATATTGTTACGTATTTCACCCATGCACATAATGTACCTCGGCGTAGCTAGTGTACATACTGCACGCACACAAGTGACAAAAACCGCTCGTCATTTTTTCAAGCCAAGGGCGTACAACTTCTCCATAGAATTTACAACAACGTGTACACCACACACTATCATATGCTTCGCTACACACGAGAAAAAGGTAACCACTTTAATTCCTCCACGCGACGCACTACGTACAATATACACTGTTTACCAATGCTACGTCACACAAGCTATATGTAGAAAGGCCACAAAAATTCCTCCATGTAACAAACACTATACAACACACAGTGTACGCCAATGTGGTATTGCTCGCGCAATGCGTCAAACATGACCGTTCCAATTTCTTTAATAAGGTAACGCACAATGCAAATTATGCATACCAATGCTATTCCGCACACGCAACACTCGTACATACAGGGAAATGATCAAACCCGATTTCTTCGAGCAACACGCATTACGCAACAACAGAGAGCAGACACCGATACCGTAACATGCGCACCACATGAGAAAAAAAAAGATCACTCCAAACAGAGCAAGTGTTCACTCGCTCCTCATCTATATTTTCCCAAGATAAATTCTTATCGCGTTGAGAGAGCAAGCAAGCAATAGTTTGGGCAAGGAAGGTTTGCCAGTCCTTTCAGTTGTTACTCGAGAAGAGGGAGCTCAACACAAAAGGATATGAAGCTCCTTCTTGAAGCGCCGTCATTTTTCTCACCGCTACAGCTTTGCTCGACTCGTTTGGTCAGAACAAACTATAGCAAGACACCACAAAACGTGTTCAACATTTTGTGCTGCAGGGTTTTTCATTTATTTGATTAAACCAAACAATAATGCGAGAATATAAAAAAGGTTCGCGATGGTAAACGCGAAAATTCTGCTGATGGTGTTGCCAGATGGTCATGCCTACACTAAAGACAGGAATAAAAGCGTACATAAAACGGTCGATGCTAAACAAACGAGAGAAATACCTTAGACAGCAAGGGTCTACGACACAATTCTCAACAATATCATCGCAAAGAAGCAAATAATAACAGACAGTATCAGGATGGTGAAGTGTAACATGATAAAAAAGCCTGCAGGTGTTCAGCGGAAATCATGTCGTCGAATTCAGTGCTTGCGCAAACTACAGGTAATGAGCCTGCGTACTCATTTTCCAACAGGCAATGTCCCGGCGCTCTCTTAGCAACGCGTACAATGAGACTCATTTCTGTGACACAGCGAGAGCTTCACAGCATTTCTCTGATCACTTGTCCCTAAAAATAATCTGCGATTTTTTCTACTTTCAGTAATCAAGAGGGTGACTCCGCAGAGGAAACTAAAAATTACCTACTGCAAAAAATTCCCTTATTTGCTTTCAGTAGAGCAGCAAGCAAAGCGAACAGCCCGAGGTGGGCACTCACAGCTTAGCTACAAGAGTAAAGAAAGGCCGTAAGGTCGGGTTTTCTGCTGTCCTTGGCTGTGTTACTCCTTGGGTTGGACTGCAAGTGGCCGTAAGCGCCCACCTCCGAAAGAAGGACGTACTCGGCTACACTGCGCAATAAATTTCTACAACGACCATGCAGCTATTGTATACACTTCTGGACAGTGGGATATGGTGCGTCCACCGCCACGAAGAAGACCGGAGTTTTTAGAACAATACAGCATGATTTGCAACGTACCAATTCATCAGGAAGAGCGTTCTAGGAAATGTAGAATTTCACTGTACTAACAGTGGCTCAAACAACTTTTGTGCTAAACGTTTTGTTATCGTACCCAAGACATATGAGTGATATATGTAGAATAAAATAAACGGGACTTCTGCTGAAGTCGCAAAACCGTGCATTAGCTAGAATGCTTCAGCTCTCCCTTAATCTGGCAGTTTTCTAAAACGTTTAGCTTAAATCAAAGTGTTAACACAAACAACTAATGCATTTCATCAGCATGCTAGACTATTCCAGTATCAGATGCCAAGTTAAACATTTAGCTTAAAGCACATTCTTGACGATAACAGTGCGTTTCATCACCATTTTTACGATATTTGCCTCTGCCATCAAAGCAACTATTAAAACTTGACTAAAAAAAAAAGAAACTTTCCGAAATTCGTCGCACTAGCAAATGATCAACAGCCAGCTGGCAAAAAAACAAAGGAAGTTTGTTTCTAAAGTTAAGGTGATCAAAGCTGCGCCGTCCCTTCTCTCGCAGCAAGCCCAGCTATTTACACACGACATCCAAAAACTCGGTGCGATCATGGTCGTATAACGCGCCCTGACTTTGTTGTTGCTAGACTACGTCCATCATAAAACAGGCGAGCAGAAGCAAAAACACCTATCGCCTTGCTCGAAAGAAGCAATGCATGCGAGGTATTTTGCGGAGGAAATTGTTTGGGAAGATGCAAGACTCTTCCTCACTTAAAGTTGGGCAAAAACAAGTAAGTTGCAGGCTGCCATTTGGGTCGATGTGAAGAGGAAAAGCGGTCCAGGATCGGGAGGGTGCATAACAAATTCCTGAAAGATGCGTCAATGCTGAAAACAATGAGTTCAAGCGGCACCTTTTCTTTTAGGCTATGCCGTCCTTTGAAGCACGACGTGCCATTTTAATAGTACTTACAATAATGACGGTTGCTTTCTGCCGGCGCCGGCTGGTATATTTTTTAACAAACATGGTGTATGTTAGGAGCGACACAGGTCAACTCTACATTCCCCAACTGCCATCACAAAGAGCATAAAAAGATAAATAATTTTGTGTCAGAACTTACAAAACAAAGATACTCGTATTAAAATAGCAGGTAGGTACTCCCTTTTATGCGCTTTAACGACTACATTCTTTTCATCGTAGCTTATTGAAGTCACGCATCTCCGTAAGTGCGAGTCAGTTCTTTATTCTGGTGCAAGATCGAAGGTCTAAAGCCCAGAGAGCTGCAGTGTTTGAGTCGAATGCATAATTCAAAAGAAAAACTTTGGGGCTGGAGAGCAAAAAAATATTAACGTGGTAGCTTCTGAATATCCGAGCAAAAGCCGGCCGTTTCAGCCCTACATGTTTTATTGAGCGAATGGAGTAGTTGTAAAAAAGTTATACAGCTAACATACTTCCATCCATCCGGAAATTACGCTTAGGAAGAAATGAAAAAAGTAACTAAAGTGAAGCAACTCGAATTATATCCAGTTGAGCGCACTTGAAGATGCATACCCATGTGCGTGATTTTCTGTAAGGCCAAAGCCATTCCAACGTCCATTTGTTAATTGCAAAGTTACTAAACACAATTGCAAAAGTAACCTCTCAAAGAGCTACACTTTTTTTTAATTGGTCAGGTATGTTTGGAAAGACCGCCATTCGACCCTCAGATCATTGTAGGTGCTCGGGAGGTGGATGCAACAATTCGGAATGCAGTGTTTCCCTATAAACAATACGATAGTTCACTGTGTGAGTGTTTTTTTTTTAATTTTGCGACTTATACGTAGTTTCGATGATCAGCACTAAAATATTAAATTTTAAAACTAAAAGTAAAGTTAACTTTGACTGCACCCTCCACTGGGAAACCCACACGTACTGGTTCGTGCTGCAGATATAGGCCAACTGGCACCAGAGGACTAAGTGTAGCTGCAGCCGACCACGGGTCTTTAAGGACTATGTCGCAATAGCAGAAGGCTCAAAAATCTGCGTCAGCCACCCTCCCATTCTGGAAAGGTAAGTGCCTCAACGGTGGCAATGCACATCAGCAAGTTTGCAGACAAAGAACGCCGGGCGCCACAAAGATCACTCACCAGGCTCGGAGCTCGTATCCGTCACCTTTGTACAACTGTGCAGCACGCCAGGCCTGTGGCTACGGTGGATATACCTAGATGTAATAGTGCACCCAACGCATGGGGGCGTAGTTACGTTTCTTTTGAAATAATGTTAAAATTAGAACGCCTCGTGACGTAAGACCATCAACCGCGGTCGGAGCAAATTCAAAGAAATCATTCTTGATGAAGGAGGCTATAGCACTGCCCCATTCCCAGAGATTAGCTCTTCAGTAATAACTTAGGAAAAAATAGAACGCCTCGTGGCTTAAGACGATTTGCCGCGGAGGAGAAAATTCAACGCCGTCATATTTTAGAGCCAGCTAGGCCTAGTTTTTTGGCATAGTCACATCAAGGTCAACCCACCAAACTCTCTACAAAAAATTATGAACATTGCTGAACTCCTCCTTCGACCACTTATTGGGTGGACAGACAAATACATATGCAGTATATGTTTGAAAACTTACAGATTCAACGAAAACATTATTACCTCTCTCACTTCGTTTGCGGGTGATAATCAGATATACAACAGAAGCAACCTTACCATGATATGGCAAGTAATAGTACGAACAATAATTACTTTGTACACAGACTACACTATGTATAGTGTAGTCTGTGCTTTGTAAAATAAGTTTCATGTCAGTATTAAAATTAGTGGAAAGCCTTGTTAGTAACAAAACGGTTGAAAAGCCTTGTTGATCTTGTTAGTATCCACAAATTAGCATTGGATATTGTTAGTATTATTGAGTATTGACACTCAAATACATGAACCGAATAATGGAAACTAGCATTTGTTTTCTGAACAAAACATAAAATGTCATATCAAGCACATTGAACGGACAAATTTACGTTGCAATAAAGCATTAGAGAAAGAGGAACAGCGAGAGTCCGCACTCAGAGATTAAAACCACTTGTGTTCGCCAGCCAATTATAGAGATGTCGTCCGCACAAACAGGGCAGGAGTAAAGCTGCTCTTTGCTTCCTAACATCAAAGAGATACCAAAATTCCACAACGAAACACTCATCGACTCGAAAACGACAAGTGATGTTTCGAAAACACCACACTATCACCCACTTGCCCAGTAGTGGGAATATCAATACCAACGCTGCAGTGCAGACACGACGCTGGAGTTCAGAGTGCGACCAATTTCCCTATGCAAACAGCATTGCGTGGATGAAACCGCATGATGTAGATTTTAAACCAACATCGACAAGCAAAATCATCAACTTGCGTTGCATCAATGATGGGGTCGAACTTGAAATGAAAAAAAAACTGTCCTTTTTAAGAGGCCACGTTAAAAAAAAAAAACATATCATTTACGTGTAAATTGAAATTTTTTGAATAAGAATCCATGAAATGGTAAAGTACATGTACCTATATCTGCGACTTATTATTTTTTTTATAAAGTTGCTCAAGCAGGGGAAATCTGTGACTGCGACTAAGTACGGAGAGAAGTATGTATACCAAATCAAATTTTAGGCGCTCCATACTTTTCAGACAACACGGCATTCCACCACTTGCTCTCAAAGTAAAAAAAAAAGGAAATGATGGAGTTAAATAGAACGAAAAGAAATCTGAATAGTAATTCAAAATAGATTTCAATACATATGGTGGTAACAAAAACCGGCAAATAATTACGAGTACAACAAAACGACCAGTACTGACATATCAGCAGAAAAACAATTTTCATGTGACTGAATATGCAGAACGATTATAGTGGACAAACTTAGGCTGGGGCTCCATGGAAGCAACAAGGACCGTGCGACGTAACAAATTTCTCGCATGAAAAAACGTAACATGGGGCACAGCAATCCAGTCCCCACCGACGCAACCAAGTTCACGCGACTCAATATCGCTCACAGGCGTCATGTCTCCCGCAAAAATCGCATTGCATCGCTTGTTGTGTCAGTGGGGTCCCGGCCTTAATCAAACAGCAACGGTGCCAGGATGACAGGGGCACAATCCCAAGCAACTGTTTCAACACAACACTGGAAATTTCAACACTCGAAGATTTCTTGTTGCATCAGATTTGGCTGCCAAAATGCAACCGCCTCACAACCTTGTGCTAACCAGTGTTCATGTAAGCGAATACATGCCAGTGAAAAGCGAGCGGAAAAATTCTATGATCCGTGTGACCACAACCACAAAACATCGACAGTTACAATGCAAATCTCTGATTCTAAACGTGAAGGAATTGCAGCCGTTATGTCGGGACCGCACTATGTAATCGTATGCACAATTCGATCAGCGGGGGAGCAGGTCGCACTTCGACTCGACAGCTACATACTCTACTACATAGAATAGATGTATTACCGACTTGTGAGCTGCATGCACATTCGCTAATCAAGTTGTGCGTACGATTGTATAGTGTGACCTCGGTAGGCTGTTTATCCGAGCAGTAGATAATAATCAACTATGACCACGTGTTACAGAGAACTCACTAGCTAATGTAACTAAATGCTTCAATCCAAAGACAATTGGCTGTGAGAACCAATGATAGAAGTTTTTCGGAGAACATACTATTAGATTTTTAGCTTTGGAAATACAATTTTTTCTGGTAGAGTCATTTGGCAAATTAATTAACTAGTGAGTTCCGTGTGCGCGACGAACGACTGGAGGCAGATTCTACAACCAGCGTAAATTGAACTGCAAAAAGAACAATAATGAAACCATGAATATGTAAACATGTCACTCTCAAACGTAAACAACGTGAGAATTACGTAATGAGTGCAACTGATACAAAACGTAAAAAGGAAAACCGGAGAATGTTTTGAAGTTCACAAACACATAACCATTTCGCAAAGAAAATGACAATAATTTATAAGAACACAATATCAGACACCCAAAGAATTAATAACAGTCGAAAGGTTATATTTCTATGTTTTTTTCGTACAAAACTGTAAGCACCCAAATTAAAGCTAGTACAAATACAAGAGCGAGGCAACTATCTGCAATCGACAACGAAGATGAGCCAATTTGTCTAGGCACTTCACTTCGAAAACCCAGGTCGAACAAACGTACAACTCAAATGATCATTACCGTTAATCAACTAAGGAACATCAACAGCAGCGTTCAAGATCCAAAAAGTAAAATAATCGCCGTTCACACAAACGTTCGACACCTAAGGTAAAACAAATGCGGTTCGGTGTAAAGTTAAACAGCCAAGGTAACTCAAAACGTTAGCAACTTAGGTAAACCAAACAGAACGAACTCGAACGTTCGAAAACCAAAGTGAAATGAACTCATTACCGCAAACATCGGGAACCAAAAGAAACCAAACACAGTTCACAGAAAATATTCGGGGTAATTCAAACGTTCGACAACGAAAGTAAGCCAAACGACAACTGCACGACATTCTGCAACCAAAACAACAAGGTGAGGAGAAGAAGACAAATGGAGCAAGAACAGCAAGCGGTCGCAAATGGAATGCTTGTTCCTACCCGGAGATCGTCTGCTCTTCTTTCTCTCCCTGCACAGCCTAACTCTCCTCCTACCCTTAGCGCGCTTCCTGTCGCCGTCGTTAAGGTTCTCAGTGTCGTAGTCAGGGTGTACTTGGTAGTCGGAGAAGCCTGCACGGTTTGGAAATAATATTAGGAAAAAGTCAACGTAAATACAATTTTTAATAGATACAAAATTACAAGAAAAAAACAGTGTATACATGGTTCTAATGATACCATATCAGCAGATAAAAGAAAATTGTAAATAGGTTCATAAAATATAAAAGGGAAAAAATTACAGCGTAAATAAGGTTTCCCTACGGATACATTAAGAACGAAAGCTGATGTTCATTACAATAGTGAAAATAATATTTTAAAAAGGTCCAGGTAAACATAATTCAGCAAACAATGGAAAATATATATCGCGCAATCAGAGAAGTTTTCAAAGCTGTGAAAAAAGTCGAGTCAAGGAAAAGAGCGAACAAAATGACAAACGTAGAACATTTCTGACATGGTTTAAAACTGACGTCATCCTAAGCAACACAAATTGAAAAGAAGACGAAAGATCGGAGCCCACCCGGTGAGCTAAGGTCCCCAATTCAGGCGCGATCGTTGACGGGATCACCGCGCATGGAAACTTAATGCAACTACCCTCCCTGTCCCAGTGAAGTCGTTGGTCTCAATAACGTGCAAGTCAACATAGGCAAACTTTTAAATGCCACTGGATAACAAGAGCGAATTTTAAATGGCATTGGATAACAAGACCGAATTTTAAATGGCATTGGATAATAAGACTGAATTGTAAATGGCATGGGATAACAAGACCGAATTTTAAATGGCATTGGATAACAAGAGCGAATTTTAAATGGCAGTGGATAACAAGACCGAATTTTAGATGGCATTGGATAACAAGACCGAATTTTATATGGCATTGGATAACAAGACCGAATTTTAAATGGCATTGGATAAAAAGACCGAAACCTGATTAAATCATGTCACAAATCTCGGCAGATTCATGTCCGGGCAACATTAATTTTAGTTATTAACCGCTTACTGTTCACACTGAGAACCAGTTTTCGCAGGAGTAGCACATTTCAAACGCGACGGAAAAATCTTTTTGGGCGGTAAGGGATGCAAGTCCACTGAAGAGCGGTTAGGGTAAACCGCCGAGTTGCTAAAATGTATTGCGAGTTTACTGACAGCACTGATGACAACAACAACAACACTGCATTTTCACGCTATAAATGCATTTCGGTATTTGGAACCGATGGTTTAATTGGATGCTAGCAATACGTCCAATTATCATTATTGTATTCTTGGTTTTACTACCGCACCCACATCATACGACGTGATCCAACTAGTGCGACTCAGTTTATAATGTAGCATCAGTATATTATTATTTTTATTATATTGTGTGTTTTTCCGCCAAATTAGATACGAAGACTATATAACAGCGATCCAATTTTGTAAGGATACAGTTTAGAAGTTGAGTCGAACTCAAATGAGTTCTATTAGAACAATCTTGGCCAGGAAATAAGGTGCGAGCATCTTCAACTCCACACGGCTCGGTCGAACGAATTAGCTCAGCCGTGCGGCGCAGTGAAGGAGACGAAAAACGAAAAGAGAAGAAGACAGAAGAAAGCGAACACTCGTGCATGGGGTCCCTTCCGTCCCCCCCCCCCCACGGGAGCAGATAGGAGTCCCATGGGATGCGTCACCATTCGGCGACCCACCTCGCGGAACATAAGGGGAAATACAGAGAACTAACCTTCTCAGCAGCCTAGGAACTGCGGCCAGATGCTACATCCCCTGCGGAGAAGGCACTCGGGACTCTTGGGTGCGTGATGCCCAAACATATTGTGGAAGGGAAACAGCATCAGTATAAGAATGTTTTATCTCGGAATTCCTGCCGGTAGGTCTCAGTAGGCTGAGTGCGCTACTACTGGCGGGAAGAAAGCGCAAAGAATAAAAAAAGACACTCGAGTGGACGGCCCTTTTCAGGGCTTTCCCCACGAGAGAGAGTAGAGAAGTCCCGCGTACTAGGTCGGCTATCTCGATCAAGAGCCCACCTCAAGGAACAGAAAGGGAAAAATAGAGAACTTACCTAACTTTACAAAACTAACCTCGTCAGCAGGAACTGCGGCCAGCTGCAACATCCTCTGCGGAGAAGGCACTCGCGACCCTTGGATTCGTGAAGCCCAAATACCTATATTGCGGCAGGGATAGGGCCCGCCAAAATATAATATGTCTCAATAAAGGCAGACCTATTTGCGGTGCTTCCATAATATGATAATCACGTGGGAGTAATTAAAAAATATTAATCGTAGGAGAACGTGTAGGTGATATTTTCAAGTACGTAACTTTTTCACTGCTTAAGAAACAGGTGGCAGCTATTTTCAAGTGCAATATACTTTACACCAATGGAAAAAAGCACTGGCTGCTTGTACTGAGCGTTGATGAATTTGAATAAAACGTACAAAAAGCACAGGTGGACCCGCTTGCAAGCTAAGAGTGTCTATCATACGAGGTAATTGGATAGCATATTTTTTTTTATTTAACTACCCCTTTAAAGCAAGAGTTGCTTATTGTCCAATGCATATCCAAACACTCAATCGTGCATCGACCCGCACATAAACGCTAAATGATACACTGACGGTACCTCACTGGCCTATATTCAGTTCTACCAGCAGGTATAAATGTCAAGCCAGATAAGGAAAGGAGCAATTTATCCTAGCATAATAAATTGAAAACGATCTGGAATTTATTTAAAAGCATATGAGACGACAAGTACCTCTGCCATGGCATTACTCCGATCATAAACAGTAGCTGTGTGAATCACTACAGAGTCATTTGAATTGAAGGAATATCGCAAGGGATTGAATTAAGTAATAAATGACGTCTTCGAAACAAAACAACATGCAGCTAAGGAGTGCTTACGGTCTCCGCTTAGCTCATGCGTCTCGTTTACAGATTACAATAATGATAACATCTGGGCCTTAATTATACCGTAGAAATCACGTGCTCAATAATAACAACATAGTTACGAAGGCTATAAAGGCACTACTACACAGCATCTCACTGTAGTAGGGGAGTATTGTTCAAGAAAGCTCTTTTGAAAATTAAAACTTCTCTATGCACGATACCGGTGGCCCCATACAAGAAAGTTAAGTAGTTATAACACATTTCAATCTAGAGCACTCTGAGAGCGCATACCCTGCCAAGCAAGGTAACGTTAACAAAAAATTAAAATTGGTTGTGAAACTATTTCCTCTTGATCAGCACCAACATCTGGTCAATTGTGCTTTTTGACAGTAATAACAGCTTCAGTAATTTTCTTGAAGATCCGTCCGTAACTTTTCGAGTTGCGTTCTAACAAACATTTCGATAAACATTCTTTAAACACACAAACGGACAAAGAGAACATCACCAAAATTTGATGATTTATGTATTTCAACATTTTTAAGAACTCAAAAACAATCATGAAGATCCATTGTTAATTTCTGAATTGTGCTGCTGACTAACATTAGTCAAACAGATGAACCTATCATCACCAAAATTTAATCATATGCGTCTGTCGACAGTACTAACAATCCCGTTAATAACATGAAGATCCGTTCATAACTTTTCTTTTCGAGTTATATGCTAATAAACATAAAATCAACAATGTATGGAGACAAATACGTGGACCAACAGATCATTACAAAAATTTTGCATTTACTCTTCATAATATACATCTAACAACACATGCAAATTTCATAATAATCCTTTCATTAGTTTTTGAATTAGGGCACTCAGAAAAATAAGCAAACAAACAAACGGTTGAAGGGATCTTCACCAAAAGTTAATCATCTGTTCCTCCTAACATGCCTATGTATCCTCGTAAATTTCGTTAAGATCCGCCCGTAACTTTTTCAGTTATCTTGGTGACAGAAAAAAGATAAACTCGACAAAAACATATCCTCCTTAGTGTAGGTAATTATGGGGTTTGTAACACTTCATAGTTTCTTCTTTCAAGGCAAGTATGGATGAAGCTTTCGCTCCTCTATTTAAAAAGGCTTAACTGACCTTTAATTAGGCCACCAAATATCGAGCTAATTGGTAGCAAAACATTACGATGCGAACGACAACCTCAAGTGCACAAAGTTACGAAGAAAACAGTGACTTTACTTCAGCAATGAAGTTGCTTCACGATTTGAATTCAAATTCTATAGTTACAGTAACAGACAACGGCATGTACGGTCTGCGTTTTTTGAGACAAGCTGTGTCAAAAGCATTCACAATGGTTTTGTTGAGCATTTATAGCAAATTTTTCTACTATTGAAGAAAGTAATACCTATAGGAGTGAAAACTCTTCACGTTTATAAAGAGAGAGAAAGTATTGGATGAGTGGTTGTAAACGCCATACGCTTCTGTTAGGAACTTTGCAATGTAACACTAAAATGGATTCGTGAACGCAACAACTGTAATCGATTTTTACCAGCAGTGTCATTTGTTCTTAGTTCACCATAGCACACGGTCAATGCGTAGATTCCCCAATGACTCGAAACACTATTACTACTACACTACTATTACGATGTTCAGCAGATTGATACGTCTCAGTTTTAAGAATAAATTCGTTCGTCTTCCCTGCGTATTCTGTTGACTTCTACCTCGATGTGTGTCGAACATTTCCAAAGGCGTCGGCCTTTATAGTGTGGTAAATAAGTCTCCGTGACACACATACGAAATTCTTGTGGCTGAGACAGAATCACTAAATGGCCGGCATATAATACAAAATGGGATCCTCAGAGAAGTTGCCATACAGAATATAACTCTAAATAAAAGCGCAGTGGCATTTTCTTCTCGACACTCCTACAGAAAAAAATGTGCATCTGACATATACCGGTACACAGAGATCTGCCGAATATAATAACACAGCTGCCAGTAATTTTTTTTGGAACATAAAATTCCGTGAAAAATAGGAAGTTCAACGAAAAATAGTGGGTATACATGAAAACAATATAGTGCCCTTACTTCATGGAGAATTAGAGGCGAAATGACACGTAACATTTGCCATTTACGTCGACATGAACGTCTGATCTTCCTAGGATTATTTCAGGAACAAAAACTTTTAATCGGGACGCGAACCATCCTTAGAATTTTGTCACACTTGAAATGAACAATTATCATTTCTATCTTAATTGCGTACGTCTTCGCTCAGAAAGAATACTCCAGTTGGGATCCAAAGGATGGATAGTGAGCATTTTTGATACGCTGTATAAACTCGATAGAAAACCAGTATATACAGAGCGGTTCCTAAAATCGGATCACCGTGCACGAGCCAACAAGTCAGGTAAAAAGAGACAAGAGAAAAGGTGGTATTCGGAGTATGAAAAACTAGAGTTCTCGCCGAAACCTACAGCCCGTAGTACAGCACAACTTCACGGGGTAATAGTCTGACAGACACTCTACGCAAAACAGACATCAATCTCGGGGCTCGGCAAGTCACACACACTCCCCACTGTCGCTAATACAGCACTCGCTTTCGCTTCACTTCAGAGGAATATAATTTCCGGGAACCTACACGAGTGCAATTAGATTAGATTATTGAATAGTTTAAGCCTCCGTCTCCAAAACTAAGGTGATCTAACAGAGGAAAAAATAAGAAACATATAGCATGTCGATCGCAACAGGGAACCTATGCACGAAGGTGTTCCCACACACAGGATCAACGCGCATCGGAGCAGCAAGTCGGGCAATAAGATGAACAACAGAATGAAGTAATATCAGTAAGAGTATGAAATCAGAAGGAGGGAAAGNATAAGAAACATATACCATGTCGATCGCAACAGGGAACCTATGCACGAAGGTGTTCCCACACACAGGATCAACGCGCATCGGAGCAGCAAGTCGGGCAATAAGATGAACAACAGAATGAAGTAATATCAGTAAGAGTATGAAATCAAAAGGAAGGAAAGTGGGCACGAGAGAAAGACGCCCCGAAATACTAGCTAATGGTTAAGGTAACCTACACAAATCCTCCCGGGGGCGCTGCTTCCCATAACATAGGATGGGCGAACCTACAGTAACTTAACCCTATGGCCCATCCTATGCCTCCTGAGGGGACACACGTACGATGTTCCTAAACAGGATCACCGGTAACGGACGGCAGGTGAGGATGACGATCAAGACAGGATAGGTTAGTTTAAACCTCCCTGGACACAGCATGCAGCATCCGATAGCAAAATCGAACTACTGTTAAATCTCCATTAACGCCGTTTCCAACAATTACGCTATTTTTCACTAACGCGTTTCATTTTTTTGTGACGTCATCTGGAACAACAACAAAATGCGATAACATTCCATCACCGCGAATTCACGTGACTTGATTGCTCTGCTATTATACATTTGTGCCGCCTAATGCAAATATTGATCAACTATAGTCACTCAATTTCCATATTATTACATTGAGTGCTCCTAAAATGCAGAAGCTATAGAAGAAAGGGAATGTGGAGAGGGGCGTCCGTAACGTAAACGGATGAGCTTGTGAATCGAAATTACAAGTATTTAGCAAGCTTCAACATGAAGGAACGCACCAAGTGTAGCTTATAGAGCTATATGGATTTACTGCAATAGATTTGCCGTGGCACTTAAAATAGTTACGAAATGACTACTAAGTTGTGTTTCGTTGAAAAAAACCGCTAGACTGTAGAATCGTTTACAAATGCATTAATACATAAAAAAATGTATTTATTCACTTGGGCTTAATATTAGAGATAGAAGGGAATTGCTCTGAGTGAGGACATCCTGAAATGCAAAACAAGATTTTTTTGTGGATTAAAGTGGAATCATCCGAAACTGAAAACAGTAATGCGTGGACCACCAATGGATCAGAGAATTGCTTCTATTTTCAAAACCCTCTACATACACGAAGAAATGGAGCAAATTATTGAAGCACAAGCTGATTAGGCTGGAGACAGCGAGCATCGTGGCGTTGCTGAACACGTTCAGTGATTACGCAAAATATGCAACCAGGCCTGAGCAATGCTAACAATGATGATGACCTTCCTGCAAGTAAAGGAAAACCTCTGACTTTTAACGCCGAGTCACACAAGAGAAACTAGGAAATTTTATGAAGATTTTAACAAGCAAATAAGAAAAATAAACTTTGACGCGGTTAAAATACTCATCTAAATAATATTATTTGATTGACTGATGAGTGCTTACAGAAGTTAAACTTGCGCCATGATATAAAATACCAATTTAAAGTCAAATGTACTGTATTCACCTGTACTGTATTCACCAAACGTAAAATACTATTTGATTCCTACGATATTTTTTAATGTATGTATTATTCATTGCATGTTTGCTCGTTTGTTCTTAAATATTTCTTCAATTCATATTCTTGCTAATAGATCTGCTAAAGGAGATATTACAATGAAAAGTTTTACTCTCATGATTCTCATCCACATTTTTATTATAGTAATCAATAAAAAAAGAGGCCATTCTAGTTTTATTTTATTGAAATTGAAAGAAAATGTGATATTTGGGTAAAGCGACTTCTGGCTAACCCGACTCGGGACGTGCACAGGATTTTATCGCGGTATGGGGGGGGGGAGGAGGAGGAGGAGGGTCTATTAGTACCAATATGAGAGCTGTGTCGGGGCAGTCCAACGGGCATAAGGACATTCAGGAGTACATCTAATTTCTAGATTTATTTTGCACCTAACTAATGGCTTACACCAGGCTCTTCAGTTAAATCTCGGTAAAGGGGAAAGGAGCGTTGAGTATGGGGATGCTCCCATCGGTAAGGGATTCAACGAAGAGATGCTGCCGACATGAGGCGTGCAACACGGTATTTATAGGAAAAGAGAAGGTAGGTCAGGATGCGGATCGCACATCTGCAATGAGGTTATTTTTTGCATTCAGTGCACCAGCTACAAAGTAGCATTTTGGACCTCTTATCTGAATTCTCTGAGCAATCAAAGGCGATATTAGTTCTTACAAAATTATTTTTTTAAATTACAGTCATCAGCCTCTGTCATCCCAGCACACCGCACAATCCGCCCCCCCATGCACCCCCAATTCAGGATCACTGCATCCCTAGACAAAAACGCAACCTTGAAAAAGCAGAGTAATTGGAACGAGCAATGCAGAAAAAAACCCTAATTGGTATAACGATTCATTTTATTGCCTAGGCACGTTTGTTTTCGTTTTTTAGAACTTCCCCATTCAGACGTTTCGGTAAAAAAAAAAAACAAGCCCCGCAGTGAGTAGCGAGTGGGGTGAATTTTCCGAAGCGGACAGTAATCACATTTAGTAATTTTGTTGACATATTTAAATAAAACGGGGTATTCTAAGATGTTTTTCATGAATAACGTTTTCGCCGCAAATACTTAGTTTTCTAGATGTTCGACCTTGAAGATCCCCTTGTTTCCCTGTCACATTCGCCATTACAGCCATGTTGACATCTGCTTTTGTTGCTCAACAGAAGCCCGATGATCGTATGCGTGTTCAAACACGTCCTATCAAGTCTTTAGTTAGTTATAGTTAGGAAGTGTAAGCCTCCGTTTCTGAGCGGAACGATATCACAGATGAAAGAGCAAGAAGCATATAGTATGCCAAGAGAAACGGGGAACCCATGCACGAAGGTGTTCCCACACAGGATCAACGCGCATGGGAACAGCAAGTCAGGAAAGAAGAGGAAGAACAGTATAAAGCATGAGCAAGTAGGAGTATGAAATCGGGAAGGATGCAAAGTGAGCACGAAAGAGAGACGTCCCGAAGGTCTAGCTAATGGCTGAGGTAATCTTATCAAGTCTCTCAACTAATAGTGCAATCGCGAGTTAGTTGTGCAATTGCGAGCTTATTTTAATAAAATATAGACGTAGAATAACGCATTCTAAGAAGTTTCTCACGAATAACGTTTTCGTTGGGTACCTTGAAGCTCTGCTTATATACATTTTTGGAACACGATCAGCTGGCTCCACATTACTGGAACGAGTAGTATTATGCCGTCATTACTGCCCGCAGTTGTGGTGTTTGTAGCTTGCGTTCTACATTAATTTTTACCCGAATTGATGATTTTATACGTAATAGTTCTTGTTGACTTTTCAAGAAGAACGTTTTCGTCGCAAATGCTTACTTATAGATAGAAGTATTTGACTTTGAAGTTTGCCATTGTTTCTTGTGAAAGAATTTCTAAGATGCGCCGTTACGGCCGTGGCGAGGCATCAAGAACGAAGCATCAAAATAGGTGTCTGGCTACAACGTGGCTTTTACTCACTAAAGTCAGGCAAACAAGGACTGGTTCTGCTAATATCCTACAAGAAAAGTATAGAAAACTGGGCAATTCTTTACTTTAGACGAGCCAGTCTATTTTCTTTATTCACGGTCCAATTGTTTTGAAACATGCACAGTAGGTATACGTAAAATTGAATTTTAAGAACATTTTATTCGTGCAAATTTTTCTATATTCGTAATAGTTTTAAAGTAATGTTGACATTAAACTTCCTTCATTTCTACCATTAACAAACCTGCCTGACGCGAGCTGCGACCAGGACTCTGTCCAACCAATAAGAAGCTTGCGTGACGCCTTGCTTGACCAATAAGCAGCTTGAGTGACGCGTTGGTGTCAGCCAATAAGAAGCATGTATACTGTATGGCTGCAACTATTGGGGGATTTACCCCAGCTCTTCGAAATTTCAGATGGTATCAGGGATTTTTTGAACAATTTCTGGAGTTTTTCAACTTCTTATTTGACAATTACGCAAATAATTATATACTACCGCGTATTTTCCGCATATATTGAGATAAGCAGAAAGTGTTTATTTATAGCTAGCGTGAACATTCTATTTATATTATTCTATAAATATCTGGGAATTATTTTAACTTTTGGGAAAATCTGAACTTCCCTTTTAAGTGATTTTTATTTTGCCGGCGATCGCTGTAGAGTGCGGACGTATAGCTTTTATTTGTTGTGGTGTTTTGTTCTTATTGGGTATATTTTGCAGCACAAACATTTTATTTGCGTTATTTATGGTTCGATTGTTATCACACTCGCATAATAGACGTAAAATTGAATTTGAAGAACCTTTTATTCTATTTTTCTTGAATTTCAGTTTCGTTATGTTTGGTTAGTGTACGTAAGATTAGGGTAGGTTAGCGTAGGATAGGTTAGGATAAGGTAGGGTAGGTTAGCGTAGGATAGGTTAGGATAAGGTAGGGTAGGTTAGC
Organism: Parhyale hawaiensis; assembly: GCA_001587735.2. Lineage (NCBI taxonomy): Eukaryota > Metazoa > Arthropoda > Malacostraca > Amphipoda > Hyalidae > Parhyale > Parhyale hawaiensis. Next base: position 10,931,143 of record LQNS02278075.1, on the reverse strand, counting down.
GTAGGATAGGTTAGGATAAGGTAGGGTAGGTTAGCGTAGGATAGGTTAGGATAAGGTAGGTTAGGTTATCAAAAACTATTGGGGAAATCAAAAAATTGCATGAATAAAATGTTCTTAGAATTTAATTCTACGTATACTGTGCGAGTTTCATAACAATCGGACTATAAATAAAGAAAATAGACTAGCTCATCTGAAGTAAAAAATTCCCAAAAACTGTATTGCGCCAGTCGTAATGGCGAATATACTTCCCTCTCTTAGAAAAGAAATGCGAACTTTAAAATCAAATATCTCGTAAACAAAGCATTTTCGGCGCAAACGTTATTAATAAAAAACGTCTTAGAAAGCCTTATTTTTTACCTAAATATGTCGTACCTATTGGCCTGCAGGCGTTTAAGTCAGCTGTTAATGGTTTTTGCTGGCTTTCCTTTAGCAGCGCTTTGGGCTTCCCGGTGTTGCAAGATGCTTCATTTGGGTTGTATTACCTGTCCGTGGGAGCTCCAGCGTGAAGTTTTAATAATAATAATAATAATAATACTGTCCTCTTCGGAAAATTGACCGCGAGTACATATCACACTGATATTGCAATAAAAGTTAGAACGGGTGCAGCAGATTGAAAGAGGAAAAAGGAGCGGCAAGAGAATCAATCTGTAGGAGCACAATGAGCGGAAGGAACGAGAAAGAACACGGTCACCTGAAAACTCAAAGGGAAGCAACTCTATCCTCTCAAGGGAAGATGGGACAAAGCTACAAACGAGTAGGCCTAACTACGAAAATAAAAAAGACTTGGCCTCAAGTAAGTTTAAGTTGAGCCTAGGCACGGAACAAACCTAACTAAGAGGTCTTCGTAATAGCTCAACGGATGATACTAAACCTAACCAAGAAGTAGCGGAGCAAACAGTTGAACGAATTCAGAAGAGATCGTCTCGGCATCCACAAGGGAAAATGGAACGCTGTTATGGCAGCGTAAAGCCAGTTAATCCGCGCTGTCCAAAAACAAAAGTAAGAAACGCTGGCTCTACAACAAACTGGACACGAAGCGAAAATAAAAAGCTTGACCCCAATATGGCAAGTATTTGGGGTACCAGCGACAACACGTTAACAGTGACTAGCGCAAACGTAGTGTATCCGGGGGCAGCAGAGTAGAAACAGGTGCACTGACGCAAATATTAGGGTGTACAAAATAGGAGACTGATGCACCGACAGTGATACTGGTACACCGCTATGGGACTGGTGCACTGGCTAGGAAACTGGTGCACCGGCTAGGAGACTGATACACCAACTAAAAGACTGTTTCACTAACCGAAAGACTGGCGCGACTGAGAGATGGTGCACTAACTAGTTAACTCGTGAAAAAGCTAGGATACAGGCACCCCAACATTGCACCGCATAACCCTACACTTCAAACCGATAATGCAGAACACTGAGGCAATTATGTTCAGAAAACTTATATATGTGCACAGTGGATCTAATTGTGAGACTCTTTCGCAAATAAATGAAAGGAAATCACTAGACGAACTCCTGTGCAAAACTTACTTCTTGAGCAGAATATTTCACAAACTGTTATATTTTGCCCCAAACACTGTACCATTACGTATCTGAGGTCACAAGCTGAGGTCACCGGTACGAGGACTAGAGTCAAGGTGATAGTTACTCGCACGAGCACAGGAAAAGGTTGCCGCTTCAATGGAACATGTATTACGTCGATATCAAAACGTGACACCCATGCACGACGCTGTTTTCGTATTGGATCAACGCGCAGCGGTACATCGTGTCGAGAAGGAAGTAGAACAAAAGAACACAAACATTAGCGACACAATGAAAATGAAAGTAAAGTACGCACGAAATATAGATGTCCCGAATGATTAGCTGATGCTAAGGTAATCTTTGTGCAGTGCAGCATCATATTCGTTGATTCCGACGGGACAAAATTACCTAAACATCAAGCTTGGCACGACATGCTATATATATATATATATAGTGCACACACACACAGCGATGAATTGTGCATGCAGTTGAAATGTATTAGTGGAAAATTAATGGAAGTAGCAGAAAATATAAATAAAGGATACTAATGAATAAATTTTAATGCTTGTCTACGAGTTCAAGTTAGTTTCTTATTAACGGTACTGGCACACAGCACTGAGCGACTGAGTGTTTTGTACGATCTTATTGAGTATCTCATAATCGAAATTTGACAAGTGCGTTTCTTGGTGGCTGTCAATTGCGGTCATGGTAACCTAGCGACAAATTAATTTTGTACTTTTGACATTGCAGCTTGAATCGCAACTATCAGGAGTACACTTAAAAGGAAAAAGGAGCTGGTACATACTGTAGTGGTAAATAGATAACAAAAGCAAAGTGAACTGTGTAAGTTGCTTTGAAATGCTCGAACGCGACAACCAAAATTTGCCAAGACCCATCCTGTGAAGTTCGCTCCTCAGGTAACGGTTTTCCCGAGTCTGCTACAGGATTTGTTAGCGCAATGCCACACTCAGTAACTTTTATTTCTCGTGCGCATTGGCCTTAAAAACTCTCTTTGTCGTTTCTATAATTTATAGCTTAATTCTAATCTAAGTTTGTATCACTTCTTTCATAAATATAAACATTTAATAAGACCAGTTGAGGGCCCTAGAAGAATAGGGGCGTAAACGACACTTCTAAAATATACAGGAAAGCTACTTTAAGACAATGCACTGGTGTAATAAGTACAAAATAATCGACTTTACGTTCGATTCTCGACCATTTCTACTCGAATTTACCCCTAACTGACTTCACAGAACAACAGGTTTCAATCTGCACTATGCGATAGTGCAAAAAAATACTACTTCTGAAAAACTTGTCGCTTACGCCCCTATTGCTCTAGGGCCCTCAATTGCAATGTAAAGGTAACGTAGAAGGCGTCCTAAGACGAAGCCAATCCACATAGCATAGACTGAAATAAACCTCAGCCACTTTCACCACCCCTATTTGTCGACCCTATTTTTTTTTGCTGATGGAAGATTAGTAACCAAAAATTATAGGCTTCATCATAGCGCAGCAGAAAATACCGCAGCAAAGAAGTTAAATTAAGGCACGGTAAATACTGGATATCGTGCAGGAAACTATGAAATACCTCCATTATTATGAGAACTGTAGGCACTTGTTTCAAATCGAAATAATTGTGGTATACAAATTCCAGCCTTAGGCCTAAAAAACACGACATCCTTGAAATCTTTCTGCTTATTTTCTACTGTAAATTAAAAAAAAAAACATACACGTCGCTAGCATGCCTGGCTTTCAAATTCCCTTTCATGGTCAAAGCTATAGTTTAAGATTTATTACAGACCGCCGTAGCTTAGTGAAAGCGAAGGCTGTATTGGCGATGGTGGGGAGTGAGCTCTTCGGCGCCAACTCCTCCCATACTACTGTCGCGTGACGTCGTGTCATGCTGCAAGCAATGGGTTTACGCCTTACTTCAAAGAAGCTGCATCGCCGTAAAATTATCGAGCACTAATTACTATGCAACAGCAACATCAGCTTAGGGTAAAACTAATTTCAAGAGCATCGGAAAAATAATGGATATTCTAGGACAGCTTACGATTATATTTTTCAAGTAAACGCTGCCATGTATCGTACATACACTAATCTGCGCCGGCAGCCACCATTCCATTTACGCGTCTGATGCACGACTTCACAAACCTTGTACACAGAGTTTAAAGTTTAAGCCCTAACTGCAGCGAACTCCAATAGTCCGATTGAAACCAACACAGTATATCACTCAGCAAAACATACAAAAAGAAAGGA
>LQNS02278075.1:10895033-10908703 GCA_001587735.2 Parhyale hawaiensis | reverse complement strand
GCCACCATTCCATTTACGCGTCTGATGCACGACTTCACAAACCTTGTACACAGAGTTTAAAGTTTAAGCCCTAACTGCAGCGAACTCCAATAGTCCGATTGAAACCAACACAGTATATCACTCAGCAAAACATACAAAAAGAAAGGAAGCAACTGCACGCCCCTTACACGCGGTATAGCAATATTTCGGAAGGCTCTAAGCTAGCGAAGCCCCGGCCTTTCAAAACAAACACGCCGGCAGCTCGGCACGGAGCATCTCTCTTGACTTTGGTGCGATTGGTGGAGGTGACTTGTGGCAGTGCTGCACGACATCGTACGAGGTATACCTCGCGATAAATACGTACGCGTCGCGAACAACCTATATTGCCTCAACGGACTTGTTCGGGCAGATTTACGAAAGAGAAACGTAAACTCATTGGAGTATGGGCAAGGCAGGTACAATGTACATATTTAACACAGAGCTGCTACGCCCTCGAGCTCAGAAGCCGAAGAATATCTGAACACTCGATGAATGCAGGGTGTTCAAAATTTATCGTTACAATTTTTTGCTAACACTTATTAAATAAATTAAAAATATAAAATTCAACCAAAATAAACATGTTGTTTAACTATTATTCTTTCTGAATATCTATAATTTTATCAATATGCATGCCGTCGGCTTATTGATAACTTGCTGCAAATGCTTGGGGACACTTTTGCAAGAGTCACGAAATATAGCTTGGGGAATTAATTGTTGCCCATTCCTTCAAATACTACAAATTTTTGTAATGGGAAGCTGAGACCTTGCTCTCCAATATGGACCAAATGCTGAAATCAAGAGGATTGAGGGCTGACGATGGAGGAATGTTAAGTAACTACAGCACTCTGAAAGCGCATACCTCTGCCAAGCAAGGTAACGGTAACGAAAAAATTAAATTGTCTAAGAAGCCATGCCTCTTTTCGTATCATCACCAAATTTTTCTATCATTTGTGCCGTTTGATAGTATCAACAGTTTATGCAATTTTCTTGAAGATCCGTACTTAACTTATTGAGTTATGCTGCTAACAAACATTATGACACACATAAGTCAAACACACAAACGGATCAATCGATCTGCACCACAGTTTAATCATCTATGTCTTTTAACATCACTAACAACTTTTGTAAATTTCATAAAGATCCATTCAAGACTTTTTGAGTTATTGTGCTAACAAGCATAAAATCAAATACAGCGATAAACAAACAGATCATCTAAAAAAATTGGTTACTCTTCATAATAAGCCTAACAACTCATGTAACTTTCATGAAAATCCGTCAATAACTTTTCGAGTTATTATAACACTAAGAAAAAAACAGAAAAACAAACAAATGAATGGATTTCTACCAAAATTTAATTATCTGTTACTGTTAACATGCATAAAAATCCTGATAAATTTCGTAAAGATCCGTTCATAACTTTTTGAGTTATCTTGGCGACAGACAGATAGACAAAGAGACAGACAGCTAAATACGACAAAAACATAACCTTCTTAGCGGAGGCAAAAATAGGCATAAATAAAAAGGTTGCAACGATAATTATTAACATGCACGTAAATCAAAAGTAAATGAACGAGAAACACAAACTCGTCGGAGATGGTGGCAGATATACATAGTTACTACATGTTCCAACCCACTATGATTCAGCACCACTAAATTGACTCACCTAAGAACTGAGTAATCGATACCTACGGCATAAGTATGCGAACAAGAAACACAAACTCATCGGAGATATTGGTGGTTACACTATGCATGCCGATAATTTCGTGTAACCTCCTTATAAGCACTCGGCTTCCCCAACACAGACTTACAAACGAGAAAAACGTAAACGCTCCAAGATAAAAAATGAAGCAGAAGTTTGAAAGGTGAGTATATCGGTTCACAGATGAAAATTCTTAGTTAATCTATTCACTTGTATTGAATTTATACCAAACCCATAGTTCAGGGATGGGCAAACTACGGCCCGCTGGCTGTCGAAGATCTTTGATTTTCGATGTATGTATTAACCCATTTTAAGCGTGCTCCCATTTTAAGCGTTCATAAGATTAACTCTTAATTGGATATCTGTAAAAAATATGATTCTTTATTTTCATTTACAAGTGGATGTAAGAATTAATATAGTATTTTTTTCTATGTTTGATATGTATGAATCGGGCACTGTTTTAAAAGTCCCCGTGGCCCCTGAGTCAATAGTTTGCCCATTCCTCCCAGAGCTACATTCAAGGCGAAACAAAAATATAATAGTACTAATGAAATTATTATGTCCTAACAGCTATTGTAACTAATTCTTCCATGTAAGCCGCGTATATCTGATGGGAAGAATCGCATGTAAATACCAACAGCATCTAGCTGCACGTTTTTATGTGAGTCACAATATGAGTTAACTTTTTGTCCACACCTCTACAATACACGGTTTTATATAAAGTCACGTCAGTTAGTCAACATACAATTAATACATAAGAGTGATAGCACCGCAACTATTACCAAAAGTAACTCGTACATTTCCCGCTGGTGGCTTCGTCTTATATATCCTCTAGGAAGAGTCTCCTTCTTGCAGTTGTTGACACATCTTCCCACCATCAAGGTGTTATCTTTCTAATTAAGAGGCACACAACTTGGGTGTTTAGGCCGGGGACTGGTAGCACTGCGCTCCCCTTGTGTTTAAACGGGGCCCATGAGATGCGCGGCTATCGCACTTACAAGACTCTAACTTATATCTGAAGTTGCTATTCAAAACAAAGTGGAACTTATGGCACTCAGGAGCACAGGGTTTTGTGCGTGTTCGTTGGGAGACTCTTGAGACCGTTCAGGGAATTGCGGGAGTGAGCACAAACTGGTAGATTTGACATAGTTTGAAGCGCGGTATATTCTGTCGGACCACAAATAAAGGTGAACTTGAAAGTGAAGGGCCGAAACTGTCGGACCACAAATAAAAGTGAACTTGAAAGTGAAGGGCCGAAACTGTCGGACCACAAATAAAAGTGAACTTGAAAGTGAAGGGCGAACTGTCAGACAACAAATAAAAGTGAACTTGCAAGTGAAGGGCCGAAACTGTCGGACCACAAATAAAAATGAACTTGCAAGTGAAGGGCCGAAACTCATGAGCATTTTCGCTAAGGACGCTCGATTTGCTCGCGCAACAGCATCTTTTCATATGGTCAAAGATACACTAACCAGTCATATAAACTTATGTTGAATAAAAAATGTAGAACAATGAGTAAAGCTATCATAACGGCACATGGAAGTTACATCATAATATATTATTATCCGAGAAAAAAAATATGCTCATTACGAGAATAAAAACTAAGGTTGTTACAGAAGTATATTGCCGGCATCGTGTTTAACTCATTGATGTATAGTTCTAGATAGTAGTTATTAGCACTATGCGTATGCCAAATAAAGGCTTACTTTATGCGTAAACGGGTTGAAATTCGGTCATTTGATGCACGGAACTTCGTCGGAGTGAAAAACCATTGTAATAATACTTGTAATATTAGTGAAACGACGTCCGAGAGTTGAAGACATAATTATAGTGGAATATCATGTCACTTACGTACTGCTGAACTACATTTGTTTGCACTTGTTATTTCGTACAGGGCATAAAATACCATACAATACACGTAATAATTAAAGTAATTTGTCTGGAGGAGGCAAGATTAACTGTGCTTAAACGACTTAAATAAATAAATTATTTAAAGGATTGAAGAAAACACGTTTGGCACTTAATTACTGACACTAATTCTCAATAGGATACGTCCGCTACGTTCATGACTTCCAGCAAATTCTAATTTCTTTGCAAGTGATTCCTTGAGAACATTGCTCATGATAGGACTGAAAATACGGCAGTTTACCAGGATAAAAAATGAGAATTACAAAAAATATAAAGTCTGGGTCGAGTGGATGCAACTATAGCTTTATCAAAAGGAATGCGATAAAAGGTACTTTCCCTTAAAGAAGTTCAAGCAATTACTGCACGGTTGCTATCTGGTCTCCAAATTTCCAGCACGAATTCACTACCACTAAACTAAGGAATATTTGACGACATGTTCTGTATGGCAATACCGACAGAAGAGCAATTACTATGGCCAATGGGGCGTATATTTGCGTAGTAGAATTTCGCCACGGGTAGCTTACTGTTAGTGACAAGCAGTCATCAGACGGCCTGCCGTACCCACTGCAGCCGTGGAGTAAACACGTTTCTCGCTTCACGAACAAACTCTCCATCTGGATAGCTTCCGTTGTGCCCGGACGTCACTAACACAAGCAACTAGCGACGGCTTCGTGATTACTTGTTTCACAAACAGGCTTCAAGTTTCAGGACAACTAGAATAGGGGCTCATTTAAGGTAAGCCTGTCGTTAGCACTCCAGTAAGCTGCAGCGACTACCTTTTAAATACAAGCTATGCCACGAATATAGATAGGTCACTAGTGATGTGTTAGCGTAGGTCTGGTCCGCTAAACACATTATGTGTCTCAAGAGTTTCGGTTGCGTCTGGATAAAAGTAGAAGGTAAAGTCAACTTGATCGCACACTTTACTGGGAATTCCACACGCACTGGTTCGTGCTGCAGATGTCACTAAAACAGGCTGGTGGTTCAATTAAAGACTAGTTCCGCATACAAAAGGCCCTTCATATCACGGCGATTTCCACTATAGGCTTCATTTCAAAACGAGCCTGTTACCAACACTCCACCGAACAGCATAAATTCGACGTTCCTTTAGCAGTAAGAAGTAGGCCACAGTGCACACTGGTGTAGCACTTATTAAGCACGAGTGTGCGGTAAGACGAAATGTAAATACGATGAATGTAACTTCCACAAGCATAAGGAGCACTCTGGGGCCGCTACATATGTCGTATATAAAAATCCATTTCCATGAGCGCGCTGAAGGATCCACATCGTTGTGAACTAATCAAAGTTGTTCTGCACTTTCCACTACAAGAAAACAGATATCAAAGGGCTGTACATAGTCAGTGAACATTGATTGAGAAGGAAGAAACACATAAGGAACTCACGTGCGTCTGTAGTTTGCAGAAATGTGCCAGGGTCGTCGAGTTGACTGGGTTCTGAAAATACATCAAAAAGTACATTACACTTTCAACGAACGCAAGAAACACGCAAATTAATAATACGTAGCAATGTAACAAATGAGATACTAAGTAAGTATACATGGCAAGAGAACAGCGCTAGTCCATAAAAAATGCGCATCTGAAGAGAATACTGCACAGCCTCATACAGGTAGGAAGGATGGTTTATACGAACAAGAGGAATAATTGCTGTAGCGTTGAACAGACAGCAGGATTACGTGAAGAGCGCACCGAAGCTCCGTAGAAGAACAGACGTTACGTAAGCTGTGACAAGATCGTATTACTAAAAAACTGTAATTTGGAGCGACGGAGAAGTACAGGCGTTGCTCAGGTTCCGACATCAGTGCTATTTCGCTAAAAAAAAGTGCTCTAAAGCGACATTTAATTACAGACATTACGCAAGCTGCAACATTTTTGCATCAGCTAAAAGGTGTCTCAAGTGACATTAGAGAACAACGTAAGTGGTGACATTACTGCAGTACTTATATGTATGAGTACTTAACGAATAAACAACAGAATATAGAGCCTTCTCTCAAATTATATACAGTACATCTCAAGTAGAATGAGACGAAATTGTACATGAAAAAATTAATCTGTTCTCTATTTCTTTTTATCAGACATGATTTCCAAAGTACGTAACAAATTAAAATCATAGAAACACATGTTTGCTATAACGAAGAGACAGCAGCGATAGGATTTCGCTTTCATACATTGAGCAGAACTTATCACAACTATGTAGTACACAGAGCGGCATCTCCAATCCATAGAGTAAAGAGCACTTTAAGCTTGGCATTTGCTCGCAAGCACTGACAATAACAGAGAAATTTTGATAAGTTATGATTTTTAAGCAAAACCACCCATAAGTAAGCGGTATCTATTTTGAAAGAATCACAAAATGGGCAGCTTGGCGTAACGACCTACGTAAGAACATGTCGCAATAACAAATGGAATCGAGTCATGAGTTTCTATACTTCTAGATTCTACACAAGTGAGGTGTCGTGAATAACGTCACCTGGACTTCGTCCGGAGACGTTCAAAGAACCTATCACTATAGCACAAACACGGCATAACGCGCCGCTTGTCATGAGGACGCCGGTACGATGGAACTCGAGTGCTTCATTTATGTGACGGACCTATCACCAGTATTCCAAAGCTGCACCTTCTATTGAACAAACACGGCGTGGGAAGCTCGTCGGAACTCGCCCCCATTGACTCAAGGCACGAGTCTAAGGTCTGGGAACCTCCACTTTCAGAGGCACTGGCCTGCACAGCCAAGAGCACGTGCTTACCTTTCACAATAAGGGTGACGGCCCTCGAAATTTTCGGGTCGGAGTTAACTTGACACTCGTACACGCCCGCGTCCTTTGGGCCCACGATTTTGATGTGAAGCGTCCAGTCGTTGGAGTCCTCAGGGTGCAACACCTGCCAACAAAGGGAAAGATGATTAATGATAAAACTTCACATAGAAATAGAGGAGGCACGAGGGAACTGAAATGCTAAATGTACTTGCGTGACTGATGTCTAACTCTTGAATGTCCCTGGGGACCATTTCGTCACATATCAAATCTTGTTGTTAATACGAAAATGGATATTTAATTGGGACGTTCTAATAGCTCAATGGAAAGGGAAAATATTGCTTCTCGTATAAAATGCTGTTTTTTTAACGCCAAAGAAAGATACCACTGAACGACATAAAACTATTTTTTTACGTCCCCCTAAAGATCCATTTTTGTCGGAATGACGTCGGAAAACAGTGGAAGTAAGCGCAATACAGGGTTAAGCCTGGAGCAAAATTAAGACGCTTTTATGTGTCTTAGACACACAATTGCCATCGTTTCAGACACTGGAATGCTGTCGAGCTATCGCACACTGAGAACAGTGTTGTGCCAAGTCCAGTACACATAACCCAATGGATATAAGTACAGTAGCCCGTACAGTACACATAACCCAATGGATATAAGTAGAGCAGCCCATTCTGTATCATCATAAGGTCGTCAATACCAAAACAGCCTATGGAAATACGGAAGCGTAACAACAAATTGTGAAAATTTTCGTTATTCTTCGATTTGTTGTTCCTAACAAATAATGAAAGGCAAGTTATTATGTTCCTCGCGAAATTAATTTGTCAAGATAACTTATGTTATCTTGGAACTTTTGAAAACAGTTCTTCACGATTTGATAACATTTCTTGCTGCCTGCAGGTGTTCGAGTAACCACTGAATTCATCTCTTTTCTAATGTTCTTCTATATTTTATTGGTTAATTTCCTTAGCCAGCTATTCTTTCAATATTTTCCTCATTGCGCTTAGACGTATGATTGTACTGTATCTTTGCTCTATTGATAAACGAGTTCTTAATGTAGATTCTGTAGTACCATTATCATTGTTATCTCCGAAAAGGAGGTTCAGTTTTCGTCTGGTTTGTCTGTCTATCTGTCTTTCTGTCTGTTTGTTTGTCTGTCTGTTATCAAGATAACTCAAAAAGTTAAGGACGGATTTTGACGAAATTTACAGGTATGTTAGGAGGAACAGATCATTATCATTTGGTGAACATCCATTCATCAGTTTGTTTGTCTGCCTCATTTTTGTCAATGCCTTAACCCGAAAAGTTATGGACGGATTTTCTTGAAATTTACGTGAGTTGTTAGGTTTATTACGAAGAGTATACGACCAAATTTTTGTGATGATCTGTTTGTTCGTTCGTGTGTTTAACGCTGTGATTTTTTTATGCTCGTTAGCGCAATAACTCAATAGTTCTGAATGGATCCCATTGAATTTAGAGGATTTGTTAGTAAGGTTAAAAGAGATATATGATCAAATTTTGGAGCAGATCGGTTGATTCGTTTGAATGTTAGACTTGTGTTTGTCATAATGTTTGTTAGCAGCATAACTCAAAAAGTTATGAACGGATCTTTAAGAAAATTGCACAAGCTGTTAATACTATCAAAAGGCACAAATGATAAATTTTGGAGTTGACACAAAAAATCATGGTTTCAGAGCCAATTTGACTCTTTCTTTACCGTTGCCTTTTTTGACGGAGGTATGCGGTCTCAGAGGGCTCTAGTTATATAATTATTAGTAATTACTGTCCACCTGCTACTCTTCTCCCGCGTTGGTTTTAATGAAACATGAAACTCTAGGAAGCTGTGCCCTTTAATACGTTGAGGACAGCATTCACATGTTTTCAGCGACTTTGTCTGTCTCTTTGTCTGTCTGTCACCATGATAACTCAAAAAGTTATGGATGAATTTTGATGAAATTTACACGGATCATAGGTATGTGAGGAGGAAGAGATGATGAACTTTAGGTGAAGATCCGTCCATCCGTTCGTCTGCTCTCATTTTTCTCAATGTCGTAACCGTAACTCAGAAACTTACGGAGGAACTTTTATGAAATTTACATGAGCTGTTAGGTATATTACGAAGAGTGAATGACCAAATTTTTGTAATAATCTGTTGGTTTACTCGTTAGTTTGCCACTGTTTTTAGTTTTATGCTTGTTAGCACAATAATTAAAAAATTAGGAATCGATCTTTTTGAATTTTATAGGAATTGTTAGTAATTTTAAAAGACATAAATGATTAAATTTTGGTGATGATAGGTTGGTCCGTTTGTGAGTTTGACTGATGTTTGTCAGAATGCTTGATAGCAGCATAATTCGAAAAATATTATTATGAACGGATCTTCCAAAAATGCTAAGATTTTGGTGTTGAAACAAAGAAAATTTTGGTCTCAGAATAAATTTAAATTTTTCGTAGCCGTTGAATTGCCTGCCGGAGGTATGCGCTCTCGGAGTGCTCTAGTTGAGTTATATTTTTTCTTTCTGCCAAGCGTGCGCATAAGCAACTGAATACACATACAGCACACTCCATAGTGTTATTACTCAACCTTCTTAGAACTGGGAAACTGGAAGCACGAATACAGTCTACAGAAAGTACAGTCAGCGAAGCCATTTAGTTAGATGCCTTAACATTGAAACTCTCCGCTTCAAAGGAAATCCAAGCATGGCGTCGCTGGGCTCACCATGAAACCCTCTAGTTAGGAATTCTCTCTTCTTCTCAAACGCCTGGCGTTACGATGTACATGCTATTTCCAGGCTATACAGCCGCCTTGGTGCTGGCCATATAAATATTTACTGCGTTTTGCTAATTTATGACTTTGTATGCAAAAATACTTCGTGAAGAAAATATTGAAAGGAAAAAAGAAGGGATACGCAGTACGTCACGACGCAAGAGGAAACCATAAACGTAGGATTACCAAACATGGGAACATGCCTGGAATGGAGAGGAAGGCCAATACATTGCTGTCAGTAGGAGTATTGCAGCTAGGATTTCTCACATAGTGTCAATATACATGATGTCAGGAAAGTGAAAAGACAAAATAAATATTACCAACTATAATGCCTCGATGCGTAAGACCCACAAACGCGGTGGGGGGGGAGGGAATTTCAACGTCGTCATTTTTGATGGCCTGCTGACTCAAGAGTTTTGGCATTTTTTTACCCACCTTATGAGAGTTACTCAACTCCCTCTCCCTCTTTCTGGGTGGACAAATAAACAAATATATATAACAGTTGGCGCATAAGTTACGCCCCTTTAAGAAATATCAACAAAAAAGCTATCAAGTTGGAAATAATTGTAAACAATAGAGAAAACTTTAAAGTTTGTTGAGTAATTATGCATGGAACATAATATGCTTCAAATGCCGTCCGTTATAATTCAAACATGAATGTACTCTTTCAATGACATTGTCCATCACTTTGCTCAACCTCTCTGGAGTTATCCTGTTAGTTTCTTGAATTATTTTCAGCTTTAACGAAACAAATATCACCTCTCACTTCGTTTGCGGGTGACAAAAACGATGCCACTACAGTAGACCGCCTAAATCATAAGTCCGACAGAATGCGGCCGTAATGAGCGGAGAGCCCCGTTTTCAAAACACCAGCGCGTGTCACTCTGACGTTCTTTAGGAAGTGTCTTCTTTATTTTCATTACATATATTCGTTTAAAGTTTGTTATATAATAATGAGTGAGAAAGATCGTCTATCGTGTCTGCCGACAATCTACACAATAGCTCGGCAGGCTGTGGGCTATGGTTTGTTTTTCAGGGTTTGCTGTCTTAACCCTAAGTCGACGGACCAAAATTGTGTGTCTTGCTGGCACGGCATTGTTTGAAACGGAAGGAAAGTCGACACTCGGCAGTTGAGGGTTACAAGAACTACCGAAAGCAAAAGATTTCCTGTCTTTAGAAGTCGCTTTTTCAAAAGGTTCTATTGTATACAAATTCACATATAGCGTCAAGGACAGTGTGCATATGGAGCGTGGATGAACAAAACGACCCTCGTGAAATATTCCATCCCCTTTACAAGTACATTACATAAGAAAGAAGAACGAAAATACTCTTGTTAGCAATTCTCACACTGTGACAAATACATGACAGTATTACGCAATGAATTTTACAAGAGCATCAGCCATGGTAGCGGCCAACTGTTACACTGGAAGGCAGCAGGTGTATCTCTAATACGACCGTCAATGCAACTGCCCTCGAGCAACACCGATAAAGAGCCAATACTGTCAATATACGACCCTCCACAGCAACGCAACGATTATTATCGTCGTTTATCGTTCTACTAACCGACCATCAGGCTTGAACGAAGGGAATCGAAAGGAACGCTCACCTTCACCCAAATTCTCCCAGAACAGTTTGGGTCGAAGCTCAAGAAAATCAAGGAACATAAACCTTGAAATTTAGAGTTTTTTACGATGGGAATGACATACGCTGTCGGAATCTGGGTATTCGTTGTGCAGCATTGCGCGTTCTTTCATGTACAATACAACAGGAAATGGGCAGGTTTGTTGTCAGTTTTAATAGATGGAATGCCAGAATTTGTACCACTTCATGACGAGTGACGCTCCGATGTTAAAAAGATCGCTCTTCAAAATTTAGCTCTAGCTGTTGAATTTACTCACACAATTGTATGCATGTTACGATGTTAACGAATGGAGCGGCAGTAAGTGCAATGTCACGCGTAAACACCGCAGACTTTAGCAAATTAAGAATCTCAACTGACCGCGGAAAATATAGGCAACTATTCTCTCGAAATAAATTAAAAAATTTAGTGCGGCTGCGCAGTGTGACAAAGTGGACACTAAAAAAAAAGATTTGCTAAGAGAAAGGCATGATTGTTCTGAAAGATTAATTTCAGTCTTCCACAGATGTGCAAAACACAAAATTCAATTTGAAGATTGGTGGATGACAGCTTAGTTTCCAGGGCGTTAACTATGACTTTGTTTAACAACACAATGACAATTCTGCTCGTACGATAGCATTAGTAATATTAGAGTCCATCAAATGCTCCTATTATAATTAACTGAGAAAACAACAACAAAAACGAGAACACGACTTTCAGAGAAAGAAATACCTCAATATAATGCTTTCGTCAGCTGAGAAATACCTCTGAAGGGGGAGGGACTTTCCACGACGTTGAATTGGCAAAATATAACACGTACATGCAGCTATGTTACAGCTCTTACATATTCGGTCTGATGAATATCAATAAATTGAGAGACATATAATGGCAGAGTGAGAGGCGAAATGTACACCCGGCGTGCGATTTAACTCGTCTTTGAACCTTCCATGCTCTTTGAAACATAAAATAAAAATTTTTAATTACTACTATTAATCAGCTATAGCGGGCGTTTGAAAAATACTGAGATGTGAACTTTACCTAATTTACTCCAATATATTTATATTTCTTGTATTAATTTGCATACCACAGATTTCTTTCGAAATACAGACTGACATATAGAGACATCCAAAGGCAACGAGACAGGCGAGAAGCATGTCATCGTCTGTCATAATTCATCTGCATGAAGAGGCTATCGTAAGCGGCCAATGATGGAAACCAATTCGTCCCAATAGACCAAGTGGATGAATTGCTCATAACAGACCACGAGAAGCTTTCAACACACGATGAACTAATGATGACACGTAAACCATCCGTAAAACATGCTCCCAACTGACTACTGCGGGAAGGTACACATCGTGCGATGATCGATGATTGTCCCCAAAGACCTACTCGATGAACTACTTTCAATCGAGTAAATAGAGGAAGCCTTCAGCGCCTCGCGCAACAGTGGAGCTGCAGACACTCGAACTCTTATCGCCCAATACAAACCGGCACAGCGATGTGCGGTTATGTAGAAATCAATCACAGCTGTTTAAAACATAGCAATGACACGCGACCAGCGTGGGGAATAAGAAAAGTTATGCAAGCCTATAGTGCTGAGCATGATACGCACTGAAGAATACACAACAGTATATACTTTTAGAGATAATTCAGGGAGTGAATGTATTGCCAAATTAAAATAAAAAACATGAATACTCAGCATTGATAGTCAAGGGATCCGAAGCAGAATCACTAACAGAGCGTTTTTTACTTCCACCAAGGAGGTTATGTTTTCGTCTAGTTTATTTGTCAGTCTTTCTCTTGGTCTGTCTGCCTGTCTCTGTCACGAAGAAAACCTAATACGTTAATAATGATTCATTACAAAATTTACAAGCATTCTTATGTATGTTAGGAGGACTAGATGGTTAATTTTTGGTGAAGATCCGTTCAATCGTTTGTTTATCTGCCTCGTTTTTCTTAATGCCATAACTCAAATTGTTATGGACAAATTTTTATGTAATTTTTGAGAGTTGTTAGGCATATCACGAATTTAAGAGGAAATGACCAAATTTTTGTGACGATCTGTTGGTCTCTGTGTATGATTTTATGTTCGTTAAAAACATAGCTCCAAGAGTTTCCAAACGGATCTTGATGAAATTTACAGGAATTGCTACACATGTTAAGAGACATCAATGATGAAATTCTGGTGACGATCAGCTCGTTCGCTTGTATGTTTGACTAATGTTTGCCAGAACATTACTCAAAAAGTTACCAACAAATCTTCAAGAATATTACAGACGCTATCATTACTGTCAAAAGTCACATATGACCAGATTTTGGCCCATGCTGATAACAAGGAAATCATAGTTTCAGAACCAATTTGAATTTCTCGTTACTGTAGCCTTGCTTGACGGAGCATGCGGTTCAGAATGCTCTAGTTATAAATTCCAAAAAGAAGACTGCTCAATTAATAGCCAAAGAAGAGTAACGCCATCTGACGCAGACGTGACTTAGCCAGTATCGGCGGTTCTTTTGATGATGCTTCTGGAGGTAAAAGTTAAGGAAGGCGATGTAGGATAGGATTAGGTGAGGTATGTTAGGGTTAGGTCAGGTACGTTAGGTTACAATAGCTTTAGACGAGATACGTTTAAGAACTAGTTTAACAGGTTCTGATCCAGACCACCGCAAAAACCACCACCAAGCCCGTCATTAGAATTATCACCGTTGTAAGTTCGGTCAGAAGCACCTAGCGTATTGAGACACAAACACTAGGCTACACAGAGCGCAAGACTCTCACGAAGTGCTGCGTTTTATCACAACTGCGCACGAAAACAGAGAGCATGCATGCCTTTGGACAGAGATATTTGAAACCACCGATCAACAGTGACAAACTCGCCCACTTGGC
>LQNS02278075.1:10879064-10894997 GCA_001587735.2 Parhyale hawaiensis | reverse complement strand
AAGACTCTCACGAAGTGCTGCGTTTTATCACAACTGCGCACGAAAACAGAGAGCATGCATGCCTTTGGACAGAGATATTTGAAACCACCGATCAACAGTGACAAACTCGCCCACTTGGCTCCAAGCTGCGACCAACATCAATATCAGATAGTGAGCATGTGCTCGCCAAACAGCGGCGACAACAGGAAGCTCTGCTGGGCTACATCAGACACAAGCTGTGACCGCACATGTGCAGAAACCAAGATTCGCTTTTTGACAAATGGGAGGTCGTAGAGAGCTCGTGAGACCTTCACAGTATTCTGTCAGTATAACAACACAAGCAATAACGGTGTTGTGTGCAGTAAAAGTGACGAACAACGCGGATGTACGTTATAAAATAAGTATGTCGGTGAATAAATTGTGAAATATAATATACTATAAAACTGTGTAATGCCGTTTCTCAGCCGCCACTCCCAATGCATGGCCCGAAGTCTAGAAGCGTCGTACTACTAAGCCTAAGCCCTGACTGTAGACAAGGTAAACAATTATTGCGCAATGTTTAGTTCAATACTAAGTATATTTGTGTCGTAGGAATTGCAAATTGCAACTGAATTTACCGTTCTGACCGAAAATTTGAATGACTTCTTGGAGCAATAAATTCAGGTTCTCATGCAGCAAAAAATATAAAATCGCATGGTTTAAATACGTCGTATTTGCTTATCGTGAGTCAGAGTCGGAAGTTTCGCTGTAAAATACCGTACAATTTAAATTGAGAAAGATCGTCAAAAGTTTAACAAAACAAACTGAAAAAAATAATAATAAGCAATCACATTTATTAAAAAAACAGAAAGAATAGAAGCCGAATGTCCTTTATCTCAACTAGTGAAAATTCATCTCCGCACAAGTTTTTAATTGAGGAATAGTTTGGCAGTAACTGCCTCGGCTGCTCACACAACAAGCCCTGAACTAGCACAACGCAGACGAGCGCTGGGTCAGGAATTGAGCGAAGCGCTCCTCATCATCAGCCCTTTCACGAATTGGTGCCGGAATTTTTCAGCGGGACAATTTATAAACACGCTCGAGTGTTTGATGACAAAAGCTCGGTTACGGGCGCGGCGATCGCCGCCAAGTCATTTCAGGCACCGCTGGACTCGAACATTGCACGGAAAATTGATGCTGGTAATATGAGGCAATATTGACGGTAGGCAGAGGACCGCGGCCGCATGACAATCACGTACTGCTGAAGCACGACCGACATGGGCGTGACATGAACCCGACAATGCTACGAGAGTCCATTCCGTCGGTACGTAGTGAAAGATAAAGCACCGTAGGCACGCGCCAGCCGGGGAAATTGGACGGGCGGCCTGCACGAGATAATGAATAGTAATGTCGGTCACTTTCGGGGTTACATGTACCAATGAAGCTATACATGGATCCGGAAACGGTTCATAGGAAAACTGTTACGAGGGGGACCTATGCGGAACAGAAATTGTCCCTGCTACGTAAGTAGCGTATCATTTTCACTTACGTACGCAGCGCGAAACAAAGACGAAGTTGATTCACAATAAACTACTCATACGTCTTTGCCTAACTCAAAATGCACTACAATGTAAGCAAACGACATTACAACAGCTTTCAAATTCTACACAAGTAGGAATGACTTGTCTTTACAATGGACTTACGAGCTTACTGCATTTTACAGTTACTAAAAAAATCGAGAAAAACTCACCCGGAATCTTTCATCTGCAGAAAAAGTCAGCGACCCAGCGGTGAGGATATGCAAATCTTGTTGCCTCATCCACGTCACCTAAGAAAATGAATAGTTTTCAGTTAAATTCAATTATGAGATAGAAATTCTGATGACATTTTGGAGCATATACGCAAGAAAACAAAGAAAAAATGGAGAAACTACCAAACACTGGAATGCCTAACCCCCCATAAAGGCTTAACATTTGTTTCATATCATTACCTAGACACTCGTATGTATCGGGCCTATGCCCTCCCCCCTCCCCACAAAAAAAAATTAATGACCTCTAAGCTATTAATATTGATAGTTAACCAAACAAAGAGATTTTAACACCTTAATATATATTCATAGAAAGATACAAAGATACACAATCGATAAATAACTAACAATGGAAATGATATCTACAATTTAGCATGGTAGATGAACTAAGAAATTTAAATAATATTTACAATTTAACATGTTAGATGTTTTCGAAAGCCACAATACACAAATATATAGAACGCAAACGGTTACTTTTTGTACATTACCAGTAATGCCAAGTTCTTACGGCCTATATTCAAAACACACAGCTCCTCCCAGCGTCAATAATTTGGTGAATTATTGTATACCTATGTTATTTCGTAAGGGAGTTAACGTTCTCGACCAGCAATGCCACGCAAGCCTTGTGCCAAGCCACTATATTGCAAACTGAGAGTCAAAATGGTATGCTTCCATAAGCTAATTATTGTCACATACTTCGGTTAATTCACTTTAAACTTGCTGAAACTCAAAATATAAATGACATTAGTACGTTTTGACCGTTTCAAACCGACGGTGCATAACCGGTGATTTACACTTGGATTTATATACCCAGAACTTCTAAACCACTTTACCTAATAGCAACACAAGAGAAAACCAGCAATGGTTGTAACTCAGGTTGATTTCACGTATAGCCACATACGCTGCACCCTTGATAATCCTGGCTTCGGGGGAGTGTCTATGTCAAGGAGCTTCAATAGAGAGGAGGGAGCCAGGAGCCTCGTCCGTGAGGCTAAAGAGTCGGGTGTGGCTGCAGCCAGTCGCCGCATGCACCAATTGCATATCAGAACATTAGTTTGTCTGCTGCTCCCCCGTAAAACTAGCTGCTGCCCCGTCATTTCCACCAATGAGACTGATGAACGCGTCTCGCAGCCACACCTGATCTGGCTGACTCGCTGGCGAGCCTAAGTTTCACCTGCATGGTTCCCTTCTCCCTATTGGAGCTCCTTGGTCTGTGTACATTTCTCTTCTACAGCTCAACCATGTATTTTCCTATTTCATATGATGAGGACATTAAAAAAAGTTGGGTAAAACTTTCGCATCAGGTACATTTTGAGAGGGGCAAAGTTATCGAATGCGGACCGATCGATCTGAAATATGCACAGGATATGTACTTTTGAAAAAGAAACACATATTGCTCCTACAACTTCTTTGATTTAATCCTTAGTTTTGGTGATAATGGGAAATATACATGTATATCAATATATCTATTTTTACGAAAATTTCAAAAGAATAGAACTCAATGAGCATTCACGCTAGAAAACGAGCAATGACAGTTTTAGAATCCTTGAAGCATTCCTTTTATACCGGTGATATCAACCTAATTACCTAATGATGCAAACAGCTCAGCTGTAAAATGATACGTGCACTGAAGTTCATTTTCTATCTTCTTAGCACATCCGTCCAATTCCAGTCGATGGTAACAATGGAGGGCAAGCGAATGATAATAAATACTAGCAATGGCACAGTTCTGCTATTATCACTAGCATTAATATCACATATTGATAGCTATAAACCACTGCCAGCACAATACGGGACAACATTCACAAAGGTCGTCATTGGATTCTGTTAGAGTTTCGTCTCCTAGCAGCTGGTGAGCTTCAAAAACCTAGGAAGATTTGGAAGGTGGAACTCCCTTTCGGCACAATACGCAAGGCTTTACGGCAGTGAATCACTCACCGTCCTGTCGCCAAGATGCTGCACACTGCAGGGCAGGAAAGCGTTGCCTCCGGTGGTGACGGTGACTTCGTCGGGGGCCTCCATAACATGGGGAGGTCGGTGGTGTCGAGTGCCTACCCACACCTGGGACCAGGCGCTGCCGGGGCCCCCAAGTCTGCCGAGCTCACCATGGTCCTCACCGATGCCTGAGCCTACGCTGTTCAGCCCACTCAGGGGAGACGGTCGTGCCTCAGGGTCGAGATCTGCAGGGAAGAAAATCAAAGTTAAAACCAGTCACAAATTGAACCCCAGAACTTGGTCTCGGCGTCTCAGAGTCAAAATCTACCGGGTAGGACAAAAGTGTCACAAGCTACTTCAACCTCAAACCCTGAACTTGGCTTCAGCGAATCGGGCCCAAGATTTGATAGCAACAAGTAAATATCATTAGCTGTTGAACTAACCGGAAGTAATAACCATTAGCCCAATAAGGGAGATCGTAAGTGATAGAAGATGTTTCAAACAATGCTATTCCTATGAGAAATTCAAACCTTAGTTGTTCGCTATTGGGTTGCAACGTACTCCTTTTTTACGAAATGTTTACAATTTGGTAGGAATAACCTACAAAAACTAAAAACTGAAGGGCGAATATACGCGGGTTAGTACGTTTGGGGGCTAACTAGAGCCTTAGGGCCTCACAGGCAAGATCTGGCTGCAGGAAAACAAGCTTAGCAACTAATCACAGCAATAAGTTTATCCTCGCGCATCCCAATAACCGATAGTATGGGAACAAGCCAGTCTCCGGCATGGCAGACAATAACAGGCTGTAATATAAAATAACATACGATGCGCAATCGTAGCAAAGTAGAAAACACCGGCCATCAGTGCTGCGAGAAAAAATGCATTTTGAGTGATATTGTGCGTTTGATGTCGTAAACGCAAGATCATCACCAACCAAAAGTGGTTACTGGAAATTAATTAGATATGACCTTTCGAGCTAATAACATTCAAGGAGTTGATTTTAATGATTGCAAGCAAACGAGTAACAGGAACCAGCATACAATGTACTTGAGAACAATGAAGTATTACGGAATATACGCGAAACGAAAACAGGGCCCCAATCAAAAGAGTATATAAAAAGACATTGAATAGTCGAACTCCTTTGGTTTTCTTCGAAAACAAATAAACGAGAAGAATACGAAGGGTGTCCGTGCATTGTGCTTTCAGGAGCTTTAACAAGAGGAAATGTGGTGACACTTGTCCTTCAGCAGCCGCGACAGCAACGACACGAGTGCCCGTATCTCGTTATACAACGACACGAGTGCTAGTATCTCGTTATGAGTCATGAGATTGTCCGCAGCAGCACCATGTTTCCGATCACAAAAGACCGGAGAGATCGCCAGAACATGCACGCACACATAAATGGAATAAGTAAAAAGTCTACGAGTAAAATTCTGCGTTCTGTGTACGTACATATGTTATAATAAAACTCGGATAATTGAAAAATATACACGTTCGTGGAAATATCGAAGCATCTCTGGGATAGAGCGTATTACAGAGTCTTAAATAAAAAGAAACGTTCAGGTTTCCTCGTAACACAGTAATTCATACGTCATGAGATACAACAATCAACAGCAGGCAGAAGGCAACAGCAAATGCCTATTAGCAAGACGGCAGGTTCGAGCGCCTTGACATGGCTAAAAAATATTTGCTAATTTTCGTTATGGAATATCTCAGCGGTGACACACGCAAGCTACGTAATGAGATGGTATGAGGCCAATTACGTTCCTTGCCTGCCTGCACACGAAACGCTCGGCGAATTCTTGGTCCATAGTTTCCCGGTAATGTAAGTGTGGCGCGGTCATATTATGTGGCCGAGGATAAAGTGGGAAAAAAAAAATCTTCAGAGTTTCACAACAGGACGGGGGCGAGTGGAACGAAGAGGTCCGCAACTTCCCGCCGTTCGCTGAACAAATTATCAAGTGTTTTAGACGCGGCGTTTTCATTAGAGCGCGTGACGTGCCTGCAGATCCTCGGGGTAGCACCATACGACAGGGCTGAGTCTGGTGTAGCACTGGTGCGGTTGTGTCA
This sequence comes from Parhyale hawaiensis, assembly GCA_001587735.2. NCBI lineage: Eukaryota > Metazoa > Arthropoda > Malacostraca > Amphipoda > Hyalidae > Parhyale > Parhyale hawaiensis. Next base: position 10,889,227 of record LQNS02278075.1, on the reverse strand, counting down.
ATACAGCATCAGCCGTTGGAGCGCAGAATAAAAATATGTAACTCACATGCACTGTACAAGGTATAGTTCATATGTACAAAAAATAACTCGCATGTGAATATAAAGAACTCGTATAGGCACAAGATAAACGATTTACATCACTCTAAAAACATAGCTCACATACACCAAGCAAAAATAAGAAACATGCACGGCATGAAATTAACTCGCATGTACTCGTACAGAGGGAAGGGGAGGTATATTTTTTGTATCGACGAATAAAGAGGGACATTTAACCCCAAGAGCACCTGCAACAGAGGTCAATATGTCTGTCCTCGCAGAGTTTCTCAATTAACACGCTTAAAATGCTTCAGTATCCGCATCAAACCATTAAACAACCATTTTCGTACGAAAACACTTCCAAAACCTGACTGCAAGGTTCTTATAGGCAGTAACGAGTAACACGATCGAGCGCTTCCGTCTAGATTACAAAGAGACCATGACTCCTGGCACAACAGCACAGACGCATATCGGAAAGAAGTTCATTAATTAATTACTCCTATGAGAAACGCGTGCGAAAAACTTGTTATTGAATTCAGGCTCGCTATAGTTAACTTAACACCGTAATCATTCTACAGCAGGAAGTGCAATCCGGAGGTTTAATTAAATGTGTGCAACAAGGTCTGTTGCACACTCTGCAAGGGGCACAGTGATACGTTAATGGAACTGCCATCGTGCATGACGTANTGCAGACAAACAAACAAACAAACGGATGGACATATCTTCACCAAAAGTTAATCATCTGTTCCTCCTAACATATCTAACAATCCCTGTAAATTTCATCCAAATCGGTTCATAACTTTTTGAGTTATTTTGGTGAGAGACAAATAGACAGACAAACAAACAAACAGACAGACAAACACGACGAAAACATCACCTCCTTGGCGGAGGTAATAAGACACATACACGGCATGAAACTAACTCACATGCATGTACTCGTACAGAGGGACGGAGAGGTGCATTTTTGTAACGACGAATAAAGAGGGACTTTTCACCCAAGAACAACCTGCAACAGAGGTCAATATGTCTGTCCTCGCAAAGTTTCTCAATTAATACGCTTAAAAACCTTTAGCATCCGCATCAAACCATTAAACAACCATTTTCGTACTAACACACTTCTAAAACCTGACAGCAAGGTTCTTATAGGCAGTAACGAGTAACACGATCGAGCGCTTCCGTCTAGATTACAATGAGACGATGACTCCTGGCACAACAGCACAGACGCATATCGGAAAGACGTTCATTAATTAATTACTCCTATGAGAAACGCGTGCGAAAAACTTGTTATTGAATTCAGGCTCTCTATAGTTAACTTAACACCGTAATCATTCTACAGCAGGAAGTGCAATCCGGAGGTTTAATTAAATGTGTGCAACAAGGTCTGTTGCACACTCTGCAAGGGGCACAGTGATACGTTAATGGAACTGCCATCGTGCATGACGTAAAGGAAAACATTCGAAGGTATTGTTACACTGTGTATTACTGCATCTAAATTATTGCATTGTGTACGCACGGTTGCTGAACACAGGCCGGCAATTAATTAAAGCGATGACAAGAAGCACCGGTGCAGAGTAGGAATCGGATGTGTTGGGGAGGAGTCGGGCGCCTGCCCAATTCCATGAGTCGGAACTGGAATAAGATTTCCAATTCCTGTAAGATCCAAGTCAATTTTAATATATATTTTATAAAGTTAGTTATAGTTTCAGAACGCAATCAAGAAAATTATACAAACTGACCTCGTAAAAAGAAAGAGGGAAAAAAAAATTTTCTCAGCTTTACTCGTGGGCTGTGAATATTTTAACAATGAAGAGGAAGTAATTAGCTTACGTTTTTACTATGGACTAACTTTATTGTGTTAATGAGTATGATTCCTTACTGACTATGCAGGCGAAGTCCGCTACCTGGTGATTCAACTACACAAGTCTGCCAAGCAATGAACACACGTCGGTGCACGCATGCGTGTCAGCAGCATATCAACATTGAATTTCAATTATTCATTTAATTAATAGATAAAAGCATCATTATTTAGATTTAATAAATTTAGCAAGCTAAAATAGCAGCAACTTCCGCAACGGAACCCGATATAAATGAAAAATAACTATTGACAAAAAATACAATATTTTAGTAAATAAACTATGACTCATTTCAAACTAGAATCTTGTCAAGGCTTAAAGGAATGATAGTATAAGTAAAATAAAGTTGAGGGAATGGGAAAATATAAAAAAAAACTAGTGAATTAAGAAAAACTAACGACACTTATTTTTCAATAAAAAATTCGCAGTTGGGAAATATTTAATCACAGTTACTGCCTAGTCTGATAGTTCAAAAAGTTAGTATGCAGCAAACGTAAGAGTGACACGCGGTACCTATCTGCCAGAGGCCGCTTTTTGCTAAAGGTCAACATAATTCAAAAATTTTTAAATATTTTTTTCATGCGGTAGTTCATATTAATTGCCAAGCATTTACGATGATAGGAAGTTTTTTGATTAACCTAATCAGAACACAGCACTGGCAATGAAGTATCCGCTTCGGCCCATCTGCCAATGGAGTTGTCGTAACTTTGTAATAATAATAACAATAATAATATAATAATAATAACTATGTATAGCGCGTCACCTCCAGATTAAAATTCCACGAACGACCTTGAAACTCATTAAGAGAATTTATTAATAATACGAAACGTGAGTTGGTGCCCTACAAATTAATGAACATTGTGGCACGTCTGGTGCTGATCAGTTATAATGATGATTATAATAATAATTAATAACACTGCCATCCCTTTAAAACGAATAAGGGTGACAGGACTGTGGATCCTAAATGATTCCCGATTGACGCGTTTAGCCGACATTTTTTAAGCTCGATTCGTCCACAAATCAGCGATGTGATCAGGAACAAAACATACGGCGAATTAACAGGGAAGAATTTCAGTGGTATCCTAACTTAGTTATATTGCCATAAACAAAGTCTTTGTCCAAAGCACCCACAATAAAATGAAGAGTTTTAAATGTAAGACGGAATTGTCTAATAACTTTTCAACCAGAATATACAAAGACTCAACCCGAATATCCATGAGACCCAATCCAAGTATATGAAAGACGGAACCTAACCATACTTCACCCTTGAATGCAGGATTTAAGCTTAACACTACCGTAGAATAACACAACTGGGTACGAGCTGTATAGTGTATATGACACGCTATGCATTTAAGGGCTAAGCTACCTCGACAACTGCACGACATTTGCCCTGCAGTGGCGTAGTGGTAAGGTAAGCCATTCCGGTGATGAAGTCGTATTTGCGCCCAGTTCGCGCACTACACACGCACAATTACACACTATCTACACAAATGCGTGGTCAAACACAGGCCACATATTGGCATGTATGGGCACCCCACGGCACTACAATTGTACACGCATATGTTTAGTATCATTCGTGCATGGTTCACGTCCACCGTACCGCAATATTGCGCACGACACGGGTCTTCCCGCATAGCCACTCACCGTCGGCAGGGTTCGATCCGCGTTTGCGAAGTGCTCACGCGTGGTTCACGCAAGTAGCACGCACATGGCACGAACATTGACGCGTGTCGAATTTTTGAACATTTTAAAATTCTCTGTACGACAGGGCATGCACACCCGAACCTCTAGTAAACTCTTTAGTGAGACTCGTTCCCGAAACCTTAATCATGGGCACGCCGAAGTGCGTGACGTTGCGGGAACGAAATTCGTGCAAGTGTCAATATACCTTTAAACTCAACCACAGTATGCATAAGGCCATAAAACGCCTACTATGTAGTTGCTCCAAAGAGGCGCTGTATGGAATAAGCTCAGCACAGCCCAAAAATATTTGCATGTTCAGGTTCAAAGCAGCACAAAATTAATGACTTAGACGAAGGACAAGTGACAGGAAAATGCGAACACTACCAAGCCATCAGTTTCGTTGCAATCATACAAACAATTCTCGAATGATTTCAGTATTCGGATGAAGGCATTTCTACTTGAGCTATAGACGGCCCTCACACAGCCGATGCTCTGAAACATGTCAAATCCCTACATATTACGGAAACTCAAACGACAAGCACTGCACGTTACTCAAAGGGACCCCCAACGTATATTGACAAGCTTAGGACCCGCTAAGAGAGGTTTCCGTGATCAAGTGCTCTCATGTGCAGACAGAGTAATGCTTGGTCCTGACGAAATTCTGGTCGGCCACATTCCTAGAGCGGACGGGATGATTTATGCATTAATCTGCGACCATAACGTGGAGGATGAAAGGCAAGTTCCAGCGGGATGGAATTTTGAATGGAGCGGATACGCAAACTGGGAATTTTAATATGAAGGTGCTCCAAGATAATGAGCAGGCTCCGCCGACAATGTGTTACCAATTCAACTTTTAGCTATGGAATAGCGGGCAGACTGGGGAGATTGGATAGCAAGTTAAAGGTTTCCGGTACGGTAGAGAGACTAATATTCGGATTCGTACTTCCACCAAGGAGAATTAGATTTAAATGTACTGGTTAATACTGAAAAGCTCGAACCTTGCGAATAAAAAATATTCTATCGCGAAAAGTGACGATGAAAACATGCACATAAAAAAGCATGGAACTACTTAACAAATAATTTTAAAGTCGCTCGAACTGTAAGATTAGTGAGAAGGAAATCTTACAATGATAACATTGAATGCTATAATGTTTATGAGGACTTGAAGAGCTATTAACTTCGTGACACGAAAATCCTAAATGGTACAGGGGATGAAGGGACGTGCAAACTGAAATCATGATGAAAAAGGGACGAATTGTCAAACACGACAACTCACACGTTAGGTGCTAAGTAAATTTCAAAGAATACATACGTCAAAAGTAATATAATTTCAATGATAAAGCAAGCATCAGCAGTTGCTGCAGATCCTTGGATAAGTAACCATCCGATTTGTTGCCGTTAGAGAAGTGAGTACAGTTAAATACGTTAAAATTCTGCATGGAAGAAGTCCTAAATCGGAATTAAAAAAAAAAATCAGATACAATTGTTACATTTAAAAACGGCTCAGCAAGTCTAGCAGCGAGCCATCGGATTAATTTGTTACAAGGAGGCATTTGCAACATCCGATGTTAACCTTTTTGCCACACGTAAAGAGCATCAGGAATGTCAGGGACACAAGTAGAGGAAATAAAATAGGGCATTGAATTCCGGTCTCGCAGCAGCAGTTTACTTCTGCAGTTCCGTGAGTAGGGATTAGAATAGTGAAAATCGACGGCATTGCGTGCAGTTTCAAACGCCGAGAATATTCGCCTTTATCAATCCTTGCAAGTATTTCCCTAATATTTAGTTGCAATCAAAGAGGCAAAACCACATAGCGAGTTTTACTCCAGCATTCATAAAACTAAATTTCAATTAGTTGTACGAAAACCCGAAGGTACTGATAAGTTATTCTATTAAAGCACGTATCTCCTGAGATCCCTGAATTACGGATCCCAGACGAAAACAAAATGTTTTCCTTTCGTTGATTAGCAAAAACAGTGCACATATATACAGTGGGGGAAAATAAATATTCGTACACAATGAAATTGTTTTTTTAAAAAATCTAGCTAACCAAAAATAAATGTATTGATAAAGTATTTGTATGTAAGTGTTATCAATTGGTATATGTGAACAAAACCAAAAATTATAATGAGTTATATATTTCACAAATCTGGGGTGGGAAACTGTATTTGTACAAAACGATTATTTCAACTTAAAATCGATTTGACTGTTCCTGAACATTCCAGAACCTTCTAGATTTTACGTTAGAAGCTACTATAGTCAGTGAACAGCTTTGGGGTCAGTATTTGGTGCGAAATCGCAGAAGAAGGTTGTAACCATGGCAAAAACATGAAATAAACATCATTATTATCTCGTATACAGGGCCTGCAGGGGATAAACAGGTTTTCTTTGGCCTTAATTTGAAAACTTTGAAGAACTGGTAGTGTGAAGAGCAGGAGAAGCACTCCGTGATGCGAGTCAATTTGGGATCCCTTACCGTGCCTCGCATGGCCTTTCGGTGCTGGAGTGCTCCACGAAGTGTAAATTGGTACCGTCCAGGAATCAAATCTGGGCCGCCCTTGGTGCGATGCCGAGCCTTTGTCACTTCAAGACCGAGAGGATAAAGCAAAGAGCTTACGAATTCTGTATAGGAGTGGATTATTAAAAAATGGAAATGCCGTTTACCACCATCGGTCATTTATCAAGAGGTTTAAAAGTTCGGAATCCATCGAAAACCAACTTAGATCTGGCAGGCCGAGGCAGATTTCCCCTAGAGCTTCAAGAAAATTGGCCTGGAAAGTGTCCGAAAATCACATCACTACTCACAAAGAGCTTCAGGAGGACTTGCTAGCAGCAGGGACAAGCGCTAGCCTTCGTACAATAGGCCACGAACTGCATCAAAACCGTTTAAGTTCTCGAACTCCTCGCAAAACTCCCCTGCTGTCGAAACGAAATAGGGAAGCTTGTCTGAAATTCGTCCGTGAGCACAAGGACAAGCATGAGTCGCTCTGAGAAAACGTGCTGTGGTCGGTTGAGACGCAAATAGAGCTATTTGGACGAAATTTAAAGAAAATGTGAGGAGAAAGGACGGAACGGCATTCGCACCAAAGAACACTATTCCCACTGTGAAATTTGGTGGTGGTGGTAACGTTATGATTTGGGGATGCTTGTCATCACTTGGAACAGGTAACATTCATATCATAGAAGGGAGAATGGACGCTCACATGTATCAGAACATTTTGAGGGAACATTTGCATGCTTTCGGATCAAAAACTCGGGCTACCGCAGGAATTTGTTTTTGATCAGGACAACGACCCAAAACATACGGCGCAAACCACGAAGTAAATGGTCCACCGATAATCATGTACAACAACCAGAATGGCCAAGCCAGTCTCCGGATTTGAATCCGATAGAACATTTGAGGCGATTTCTGATACTAAACATTAATGCAAGAAGGCCGAAATCCATTCCGGAACTTAAAGAAATCTGCAAGGAAGAATGGGCTAAAATCCTTTACGAAACATGTCTAGGTTTGGCAAAAAAAAAGAAAGAGATTAATTACTTTTGAACTGAAAAAAATCTACGCCACAAAATATTAAATGCTGTTTTAAAATTGTTTTTGTGTCATACGAATGCCTTTTTCAACCCAACAAATATAAATTGTTATGTAATTTCCATTACATAGGAATTTACTTTTTTTATTGTTGCGTGTGTACTGTTTAGGCAAATATACAAATACTGTATCAATATATTGATTTTTAGTTCGCTAGGTTTTCTAAATAAACAATTTCCAGGACTACGAATATTTATTTCCCCCACTGTATGTGGCTGGTCACAGTATTCCGGTCTTCCTGATACGGAGGGTTTGCAAGAGAACACTGTTTTGCGAAGTAGTTAAGTCAAGATATACTGAAACTCAAAACGATTCGGCGGTAGGTTTCATAATGCATAGGATTTGTGCACGTCAGTCAGAGTAACTTAAACTTACGTAACACTTGCAGTAAGAGGAACAAAACCAGTCATAGTCGAAGCTGCTTACATTATACGAAATATTTGCTAAGCAGTAATGAGTATCTCAACAGGACGGAATCGCTTTTGTCTAAGTTTACGCAGAGCAAATTGAATACATATTATCAATAGCGACCGAGAACTAAACGAGAGATGCCTAGACATTATACATATATAGCCGGACTCGACTTCGCAACGCTAAGGCCAACAATTAAATACTTGAGCGCTGCGCTTGAAACAAAGAAATTGAGATGCGCAAACTCATCTAATGCTTAACCGTTCCGATCAGAAAATCAAAAATGTAATTAAAACATTTTCGAAGTGTGGGAGCTCATTTCAGTAAACGTGAAGGTTTTAACGTTATTCATGATACGCAGTAATCGCTCAGATAAAAGCTCGACTAGACTACTAGCCTTAATGTACTAGTTACGAATAAAAGCTAAATGAACAAAATTCCGTAACCACGGCATTATTCAATTCAAACCCTGTAGAAATTCTTGTGGAATTGTCTCCACTATCGCGCCTTGCTATATACGAAACGGGAGCGAATGACTAATCTGCAGTTAGCGAAAAAACAAACAAACAAAAAAAAAAAAGCGTAGTGCGAGCCCCGCAGGCTATGACAGCGCAGTATGGATCCACTTGCCACTGCAGTTACTTAATTATCAATAACTCTGATGGTGGCACTGCTTGAATTGCAACTGAAGCGAAAGGAGCCAATTTATGTCCCCATAAAAGTTTATGAGACCGTTTACGCCATTTGCCATTCAACTCTGCATTTAGGGAGATACTGGACTTTGACCACGCAAAGCTGCAGAACTGCTCAACGGTAAAAGTGGGAGACGAAGTCATGATGCGACTGATGCCCCGTTTCATTACCAGTAAAAAAATTTGAACGGACAAGTTCCAAGCATGAATTTCGTCAAGGAACGGTTAGTGCAGCATTGGTGAACAGTAATGTAGTCCTATTCCTGGTAGTACTGAAAAGTTGCATGGGCAATACCCGAACATCGTTTCCAATACGGAAGAGACACTTTCAATATGTAACAGCAAAGAAAAGGCTGTTTCAAAAGCATAAGCAACATGCGAGTATAATTTCCATCAAGGAAGACTCACTTTCATCAGTGCTTCAGTACAAAGCATGCGTGTTTCAGAAGCTTAAGAGCCCAAAATCTCGCATGGGCAACATCCGAGCATAACTTCCATCAAGGAAGAGTCAACTTCATCACTATCGAGCAACAAGGGCTCCTCAGTCCCGCCCCATCCCCTCGCAGGCGCTGCCCAATTTTGGCCACTCTGCCAAGCCATAGGAACTTTTATCATTGAATTAAGATAGTTCCGAAATGTTCGGGAGCAAGGCGCCAACAAATGACCATATTAAGCGTTCAATTCAATACTGGCGTCGGCTGGGCTAATTAAGATTGTACCAAGTAACGTACTTGCGCCGCCCATGCGAAAAATGCTCCAAAGAAATTGGACGATTGCTTGCCCTCGCAAACTTTCTGTAGGAACTAAGAAGATGAACTTGCAAAGTTTTGCTTCGCGAACTAGAAGACTTCGTAAGCTCAAGACACTCGTAATTTTGCTCGGCAACGGATGATGAAAACTTGTCAAACAGCATACGGTACTAAATTAAGCCTTTTATCTCTTTGAAATGACTGAACTTTCGCTGAAAGAGCTATTAAAGAAAATACAGTGCTGACAAATCCATTCTGCGCAGTGTCAAGTAATTAAATGAAGTTAATGAGGATTACTTACGAATGACATGAAAAACTTCTCAAGAAAGTAGGGAACTTATCATAACACTAATATAATAAAATCAATGAGTAACTAAAATTACCAAGCCGAAGGTGCAATGCACAGTGAATCTGTAGGTAAAGAAAATCACAGATCAGAAAATGCAATGTGGAGCTGATGACGCTGATTTCATATATACCGCGATATCAAATTTCTAAACTACAGTAGACTAGGTTATCTGAGATGATGAAGTGCACATGGAGAAAACTGCATCAATAACTTCACATGACAAGACTGCTTAAAGCAACAGCTATGCTCGTCAAAGAATAATGCATGGGCCAGCAAGAGCAAGGAGTGTTACGATAACATTTTTAAAAGCTTTCCAAATCAATCTAATTTCTTGAGACAATAGAGCTTACGACGACAACGGAAAGTGTACAGACGACTTATATATACATGCACTTATACAGCAACTGCGAACAAGTAAATCTACAGTTCTTTGAGCACAGTGTCCAAAACCAACGGCAGTAATTTTTTGTGGCAGCTTTCAATATCCAAGCCAATTTCCCGAGGTGCAGGGTACTACCCAAAAGTTCCTGAGATGTCTGCAGTTCGTGAAGCCTAGCGAAACGTCACCAGAAAACCAGATGGCACCGCATACATCCAGAGCGAGTCCGCGCAGCAGGCTGCTTTGTGCTAGTCGGTTGTGCTTAGTTTGATGCGCATCTTCCCACTGTCATGTGCTGCGATACACGCGCATCTTCCCACTGTCATGTGCTGCGATACACGCGCATCTTCCCACTGTCATGTGCTGCGGTACACGCGCATCTTCCCACTGTCATGTGCTGCGATACACGCGCATCTTCC
>LQNS02278075.1:10856196-10878515 GCA_001587735.2 Parhyale hawaiensis | reverse complement strand
GTCATGTGCTGCGGTACACGCGCATCTTCCCACTGTCATGTGCTGCGATACACGCGCATCTTCCCACTGTCATGTGCTGCGTTACACGCGAAATGAACGGAGCCGGGTCACTTGGAGAAACATCGCTGCATAAACTTTCGTGTACAATGAAGTACCTATACCCACACGGCCAGCAACTGAATGCTGCAAGACTGCACAAAGTAAAACGGTAAACGAAAAAAAATCGACAAACTACGTTGCAAAATTGTGAGAATACGCAGATCCACCGACAGCAGCTTTTTCCTGGCAGGTTTCCAAATCAGGGCCAATTTCCTGAGATAATAAAGCGAGCACACAGAGACAGCGCACCCAACAACTGCACGGTAATACAAGTCTCTGAGGCAGAGATTGCACTGATGAGATAATGGATGGGCTGGCGGTCATATTCCTTTCACCATCACAATAATGCGGTAGGAGATTTCCGGGCGCGTCAGGAGGGCCTTTTCAGCGCCGATGCAACTGATGAGGCAATTTTGGTTAGAAATTTGCCACATTCTCGCAGCCAAACAGGATATTGGTAAAAAGTCGGCGCTGGTGCAAAGAGCGATAGAGACAGCGGCGAGAAAAAAGAATCGCAAGCATAAGAATAAAAAAAGCAGGTAATCTGTCTATAATATACTATATAATACCTATAACATACCATTCGGAAATGGTAATATGTTACAGCGTCAGCCTTATGCCAGTGAGGGGAATACTTGAGGCGATTGGCTTGCTGAGTTAGCATTACCGTATTCCAATGCTACTGCAGAGATACTGACCCTAACTAGACAAGAGGATAGTTGAGAGGCCGCAGTTAGTAATAATTTTAATTATGTATTCATGGAAACATTATACACAAAGGAATGTAGCTCTCCTCTAGATTACGAACAAAACAAAGCACTCTGAGAGCGCATACCTCCGACAAGCAAGGCAACGGTAGCAAAAAATTCAAATTGGCTCTGGAACCATAATTTTCTTTGTATATACTCCAAAATCTAATTATTTGTGCCTTTGGATAGCAATAACAGCTTGTGCAATTTTCTTGGCAGACATGGGGTCCATGCTTCGTAGACAGAGAGACTGTCGGCTCTGTATTCGCGCTTCTGTCACGGTAGAGTGTGCAGGGAACCTGCTATTGTAGTTTTATAAACTAGAACGCCTCGTGGCGTAAGACCATTACACGTGGTGGGAGTAAATTTCATCGCCGTTATTTTTGATGGCCAGCTAATCTTAGCTTGTTGGCATTGGTCATAGTGAGGATAACCCACCAGACTCCCTGCAAAAAATTATGAAGATAGCTCAACTCCTTCTACCTGTTTTTGGGTGGACAGCAAATTTCAGTGCCGTCATTTTTGATGGCCAGCTAATCCTAGTTTTTTGGCATGGGTCGCATCGGGAGCAACCCTAAAGACTCTCTGCAAAAATTTACGAACATTGTTCAACTCCTTCTACCACTTTTTGGATGGACCGACAAATATACAGGGTGTTTGAAAATTAGAGGTAAAAAATTTTACTATATGTAGAAAAATGGAAAATAAAGCGATTTTCACGAGTGACAAAAATTTCAAAACTCCTTCGTTATCGAGAAGTGACCTGATCTAATACTTCAGGGGAGAGTCCCCCAAATATTGTTTTATTCATTTATGTGCTGATTGGAATGAAACTTGGTGCAGATATGGAAAACTGGAAATAAATGTGGGTTGGGCTCATGTACTTTCAACATTTTCCCCTTAGAAAACGAATTGTTCAAAGAAAACGGGTTTTCCGTTTTCCTTGACTGACTCGTTTTCTATAAAAAATGGAAAAAATACAACACTAGTCTCACCCAATTCTTTTTTGGTTTTACATATCTGTACCAAGTTTCATTCAGATCGTTACCTATATATTTTTTTTTTGTTTGGTTTTCTATTCATATTCCTTTTGAACAAAATTCCTGCCAAAAAGTTGAAAAAGTTTGTTACTTTTGTACCGATTTAAACGGAACTTCTCACAGATACGTAATGTCGAAAAAAGAATGTGGGTTAGACTCGTGTGCTTCTTCTGATTTTTCTAAAAGAAAACGAGTCATCAAAGAAAACGAAAAACCCCGTTTTCTTTGAATAATTCGGTTCTAAGGGGAAAATGTGAAAAAAGTACACGAGTCCAACCTACATTTATTTTCAGTTTTACATATCAGCACCAAGTTTCATTCAAGTCAGCACAATATTTGGGGGACTCTCCCCTGAAATATTAGATCGGGTCATTTCTTGAAAATGAAGGAGTTTCGAAATTTGTGTCACTCATGAAAGTCGCTTTATTTTCCGTTTTTCTACACGCAGTCAAATTTTTTACCTCTAATTTCGAAACACCCTGTATATAGATTTAAATATTCAACGAAAACATAATCACCTCACTCATATAGTTCGCGGGTCATAATCCGGAGTGGACCATCAAGTCCGGTTTTGACGAGCGTCCACGAGAAAGAAGGCAATTAGTTTTTCATGTTATGACAATTGGAGCTAGACACAGACGGAGCTTCGAGTCGAGCTCGCATGAGTGAGGTTTTGTATTTGAAAAAAAAAAAAAAATGCATTGCTTGATGAACCGCGTGACTCATTGCGTCCCCTCTGATGTCAGCTTACAAGCGCCAGTGGACGCAAGGATTTACACAATATGTAGCAGGGCCGACATCTACAGACAATTTCTGGGGAGCGCTGCTTTCGAAATCGGTGAGCCACAAGTCATGTTACTCACTAGTACAGTACGTCGTTCATGACACATTAACCTTGTCCATGGCTGCAAATGAATGCTTCAATTGCTAATTTTCTTCTCTTGTTGGCACTGCAGATGAAAAAAATCTTAGGGTACTCTGGGAGCCGTATCCAGGTGAGACACAGTAAATGAGTTTTTTTTTTCTTCTTTATTGAACCCACCCACCTTAAAATACCAAACGGTCCATCAGTTGTACAGTGGGGAGGAAACGACGATAATTTCGGGTGAGGAACTTGTAATAAGACGAAGCAAGGAGAAGTGAATCTAAAATCAAATACAGAAAGTATTGAAGAGAAGTAAAAACAGCAACCGAGTTGCAGAAGAAAACCGACATACCACAAAGTTCTCAAGAATCACATCTGCCCTCTGATGTAAAGGAAAGAAAAATGGCCTAAATTCCAGCGTGACAGAGGATTAACCAATTGAAAAAAACTTGATAGCAATCTAGCATGTACAATACTGGCAAACGTCACTTAAACAGTGTAAATGAAACAGCTAACTCAGATTCACACGCTAGTCAAACGAACGCATTCTCAGGTCAACGTCAAAAGGCTTTGATACTTTCTTGTAACCACAGCCATGTGTCTAACAAAAGATTTCACAAAATTATTCCCCTTCAAATCAGTCAACTAGTATGTGATACCAGTAATTAAATTTGTAAGGTTTTAGATTCGTTCTTCAAATTTTAATGAAATAAGCATCCAGAAAGTTGCGCACAAACTTTTCTGTCGTTTCAAGGGACTCGGCAAAACGATCAGACAAGACGATGTGACGCGGATGCACGTTAATTCAACAGTCGTGTGAATATGCCATCATGAAATTGTTGTGGCTTCAAGTTCAGCAAAATTCTTCCAGCTACAAGAGATACCTACAAAGAAACCTCACTAAACGCGATACCGTAGCAGAATTTCATTCCGTTAATCGCAAACGCACACGCGACATCGCGGCAGAGTTTCATTCGAAACTCAAAAGTACAAAAGAGAGCAAAAAATAAGAAACAGTTGCTAGCGTAAACATGTCTGCTGCTCCTCTAAAGCATTGTCCGTGGCCACATGGCGGAGTTTCTTTTAACTTGCGCCCGTCATTAGGAAACCCAGACGCGAGGCCCAAAAGTCGCCGTGTTTTGTCATGATTGCAGCATATTTTCCAAGCGATGGCTCAGGAGCCTTTGTTTCCGGGGGCGGCCACGGCCGGCCGGCCAACTCAAGTAGCTAAAAAAGAGATCGTCTCGAGAAATACAGGGAAACCTTTGCCGTTCAGTGGCCAGTAAGAGTTACACCACCAGCACGCACGTCGTTAGAAGCAGGAGCGCCGACGAAAAGAATAATTCTGAGATACAACCTAACAAGAGGATGTTTAGCCAAAGGGTAAAATATGTCTCACAAGATAGCTTGAAAGAGTAATTGGTGAATGGTATGCATGGAAGTAGCTGTATGAGATGTTTTGTAGGGTAAGAACAAATATGCAGGAGACAGATCTACTGTAGATACCGTATTAGGAACGATATGGAAGACATTCTATATTGATAATATAATAGTATGGTGAAAATCAGTAACAGTTACAAAAACATTTAGCAAAGACTATTATGTAGGATAATCATTGCGTGTTATTGCCTCCACCAAGGACATTACCTATGTTTTTGTCGTATTTGTCTCTCTGTCAGTCTCTTTTTCACCAAGATAACTCAAAAAGTGATGGACGAATCTTTACGAAACATACAAGGATTGTTAGACATGTTAGCAGTAACAGATGATTAACTTTTGGTGAAGATCCGTTCAAAAGTTTGTTTGTTTGTCTGCCGATTTTCTCTATGTACCATAACTCAAAAAGTCATGGACAGATTTTTATGACATTTACATGAGTTGTTATGTATATTAATGAGCAAATTTTTGCAATGATCTGTTGGTTTGTTTGTCGCGGTGTTTTATTTTATGCTTGTTTGCACAATAACTCAAAAAGTTATGAATGGATATTTATGAAATTTACGGCAACTGTTAGTAACGGCGAAAGACATAAATGATTAAATTTTGGTGATGATCGAATGGTCTATTTGGGTGTTTGACTAATGTTTGTCATAATGTTTGTTAGCAACATAAGTCAACAAGTTATGAACGGATCTTCAGTAAAATTACAGAAGCTGTTATTGCGGTCAAAAAGGCACAAATTACTACATTTTATTGTTGATAGAAAAGTAATAATAGTTTCACAATCAATTTGAATTTTTCGTTACCGTTGCCTTGCTTGGCGGAGGTATGCGCTCTCAGGTATTGCTTAGGGATCTCCACAGCTAAAGACACATGAGATCTGAGCCAATAACAGTTTCTGCCCAATACCTTCGTAAAACCTAAAATCGCCGTAACAGCAGTGCTAGACCAGCTGACATACGTGACAGATTTTACATCATAAGCCATTATAACCTAGCGTTCCATATATCAACGAAATTTTCGTTCCCACTCCTACTAGACGTTAACCTAGCGTTCCATATATCAACGAAATTTTTCTTCCCCCTCCTACTAGACGTTAACCTAGCGTTCCATATATCAACGAAATTTTCGTTCCCACTCCAACTAGACGTTAACCTAGCGTTCCATATATCAACGAAATTTTCCTTCCCACTCCTACTAGACGTTTGAGTTTTTCTCGGCGTTAATGGTTTAAGCAAATGACATTCACTGAGTATTGCAACCCGCGGAGGTTTTTCCACAGAATTAACAATGGAATTACGGCATACACGATACAAAAATCTGCAGCAGTTAACAGAACATTCAATTAACGCACAGAACACCCAAGGCGCAGTGCACTAGAACACTAATGGAAACCCGCAGTATAGCACAAGCGCATGGGGCAATACTTTTAACTGCCACTGAGTGAGGGCCGCGAACAGACATGATCCAGAGGCGGAGTGCAGACACACCAAACAAACACCGAAATTTCTTCGCTTTAACGCACAGTAGAAAAATTATGCTAACTTCCTGAAAATTCTTCGCTTACTTAAAGAAATAAAATACCTCTGCTCTTTCGATATAAAAGAAATCTATGCTAGTCTAAAAGTTTCGTGGTTTGAAAAAAAAATCGCCGAAGCAAACAAAANTCGCTTTAACGCACAGTAGAAAAAATTATGCTAACTTCCTGAAAATTCTTCGCTTACTTAAAGAAATAAAATACCTCTGCTCTTTCGATATAAAAGAAATCTATGCTAGTCTAAAAGTTTCGTGGTTTGAAAAAAAAAATCGCCAAAGCAATCAAAAATGTTTGATAGCACAAAAAAAAAAATAACTGTAAGTAGCTACCTATTCTCCAAGCCTTGATCAAGATTAGCTATATCTAGTAAAGAAGTATCTATGTACGTTACTAAGTCTTTAAAAATAATCTCTTTACATTGAGGAAGGCACTGCAATCAGTGTGTAACTCAGGAAAAAAGAAAACAATTGCTAGCCACGAAATGGCAAATGTCAGCTAAGAGAATAAAAAAACACCAAACAAAAAAAATTCAATAACGCGGCCACAGAGGCCGCCTGCCTTTATTAGCATTGATTAAAAACTCGAGATCCTTGCCTCGTAATCCCGAGGATAGCCAGTTCTTCGCCGTAATTGCCAAATTAGCCTTCTGGACAATAACCCGCCATTATTAGCGAAATATGCAATCAGCTAATTGTTTTGGAGGACACGAAACTGCCGAGTTAGTTCCAGAGCGTGAACTACAATTTGATTTCTCGTAAAGGAATAGCAATGCTTCACAAGTGAGGAGATGACGCTCGGCAATACAAGGTTAACCCTATACCGCCAAAAGGGCTCTTTCTCCTATCAATGCAATAAAAGAAAGGACCCTTAAAGGCAAAATTTAAAGTCAACTTGACGGCGTACCCCCAACTGGAAACCTACATGCACTGATTAGTGCTGCAAATATAGGCTAACAGGCCCCAAATATGTATATGGCTGTAGTCAACCACAGATTATCGAGAGCTATGGCGTCAATGGCGGATGACTCCATGCGACACTCTGCGACACCCAACCCTCCTCATTGTTGGGAAACGTCAGTAAACCCACAGCAGTACGCAGACCGGATGCTGACTGATCACGTCTATAGCGCCGCGAAGAACTTGCCTAGCTGGGAGCGAGGTTCGGACCTGCGGCCTTGAGAGTCAATGTCAGACCCTCTAGTCTGCTGCTACTGCGGGTTAGGCAAAAGAGCACGGGCTGAGTAAAAGTAAAGGTAAGGTCAACGTTACTTTTTACTCCATATTGGGAGCCAATATGCAATGGTTCGTGCGGCAGGTAGATGCTCGTTAGGTTCCAAAAGAGTGCACGGTTGGAGCCGGTTAGAGATTCTCAAAGCTATGGCATCAGAGACGGAAAACTGATGGGAAAACAGAGACCCTCATGGAAAGTGTCCATTTTGGTTAAGGCCAGTATCTCCACAACGGAGTGTGATCACCAGAAATGCTGACGCTGCTGGCAGCCAAGCATCAGCAGATTTCGCTTTTCGCCGGCCTGCCAAGGAGGGAAACAATAGCAAGCAGTCACAGCACTCTAGCATCCCGTTAATTCGTTGGATGGAGTTGCGATGACTGTTGAGGGAAACGTACGGTTCGTTGTAGCAATGTTTTTGAATAAGCGGGAGATGCTTCAATCTAGAGCCGAACAATTGCAGTCCGTCATTAAGAATAATACAAAAACTGCAGGTCAGTTCAGTTGCCTAAGGTTTTTCTATTTTTACTCCTGCAGACGGGCTGCAAGTGGCCGCAACAGCCCACCTATGCTAAGCTATTCCTCGTTAAAAAAATTAATTGGACTTAACAACAGATTTAGCCTTTACGTTAAAGGAGAATATAAGAAAGGATGTACGGTGGGTAAAAAATAAAACAGGGAACCCATGCCCGGAGAAACACCACACCTGAGAACAATATCACAAGAAAGAGGTGGAAGAGCCAAATAAAACATATCGGTAGGAGCACATAAAAAAAGGCAAGTGAGCTGCTGCGCGAACAATAGCTACAATGCGAGGGGGCACATCAGAAGGAAGGCGCAGCTACCGAGTGACTCAGAGCAATACAATTGCACGGTGTGGAGCAATCAAAGTAACATCGGCCATTGAGCAGCCTTTGATGTCTGTTATAGCTACGTCTACAGAGTGTGGGAAATATGCGCATAAGATGATAGAAAAAGGCGGAAACTTTTCAAAAAATAATGTGGCAATCAATGCAAGATTTGCAGGAGCCGATACTGTATTGGTCAACCCAAGTTTCATGAATAATATGGGTGCCTATATATAAGTTAGGCATAGACCGCAACAGTACTTGACTCTTAGGTCCAAGTGGCCTCTGACGCTGGCGGCCAAGATGGGTAAAATGGGATTTTCTCAAGAGCTATTATGAACATGTCCAAACACGGTCATGCAGGCAAGCGCCTAAGTGCGTCCCCGCCGTATCCAAGATACCTTCTCCGCAAGAAAAATGTTGGGTACCTTGGAATTTTTTCTTCAGTATTAGATAGGGGAAAAGAATAGCTCTTGAGAAAATCCCATTTTTCCGTTGTCGACTATTGGCCGCCAGCTTCAGACCTAAGAGTCAAAGTACTGTAGCGGCCTATGAGTCAGGTTACGCACGTAATCTAGCTGAACCGGACCTATACTAACCTAATGTTAACTCATTAACCTACTAACCACTCACAGGCAGGCGACTCACAAGCCCGCGAAATCCGGAGGACATAGGCATAAAATGGCACCGTGAAGGCTACAACTATCAGAGGAAAAGTTAGCTTAAGATTTGTTGATGTGTAACATACATACCAGTGAACATAGATAGAGCAGTGATTCCCAAACTTCGGTTTGCTACGGACCCCAAGTGAAACCGGTATGAAACACGTGGACCCCACCCCCTTGACATTAATATTGCATTAACTTCGTAAATTATATACTGATTGAATACACAATATCTCTGTAGAACAGTGGTTCTTAACCTTTTTTCTCCAATTCCCCACTTTTTAGTTAGCCAACTCCCCATTCCCCACCACAGCATCGGTCTTGGAGAATTCGATTGTAACCTACGCAGTGTTTAGTACATAGATATACGTCTTGCTTTTCTTGAGCCATTTTACGGCCTTTAATGTTAGTTTTCATCCCAATATAATAAAACGCTTCTTGTATTTATTTATTTGTTTCGTGTCCGCTTCTTAAGTAAATAGGCGAAAAATAGGCCAGGTTCATGGAAATCGATGACCAGGCTGCAGATCATAGCGAAAGTGAGATCCTTATCCCTATATACGTGAATGCACTTCTCACTTGAAACACTTTTTGAAATTTAAACAAAGATATTTACAGCTTCTGGAGTTTGATTTTTATAACATTTTTCCACTTAGGTCACGCCGTATAAATTCAGTAGTTGATCAACGAAGCACTTATGAAGTGACGATTTTTCACGAAGCAGTAGAGAAATATTTCTTCTAGCTTGCTGTCTTTCTATGACGGAAAAATTTTTGCTTCAAAGGCCAGAATTCCAGTACCTGATTGAAATAGATATTTGAGTTTGACAGATAGTTTCATGGCTACGGTACGCTCACATTGCATACAAGTTGACTGGAGTTGCATTCAAGTTCATTGCAGTGTTTTACTGAAGATTTTACTTCTGCCTGTCAATATGGAAGACGCACGAGAAAGATGAAGGAGAATACAGAAGGGAGAATTTGAGGACGAGACAACGACAAAGGATCAATGAAGAAAATGAAGAAGCAAGTCAGAGAAGAGAAGATTCCGCGCCGGTCTATATTAAGCAACCATATCGATTATTGCGTGATTTTTCACGCACGGGTCCACTAGTATGTTAGATTCATTACTAACAGTAAGAGAAAATCTTTTTAAAGTCATGAATAAATGTTTTCAAATAACTATAGCCTAGGTATCTATTTTATAGATGCATACTTGCAATGGACATATTTCTGATAAAACAAAAATTTATTTGGGGTTATAATATCTCTTTTACAATGCATACGTCAACATGCATGTGATACCAAAGCAATAAATTGAAATTTAAGACTGCAGTATTGGAGAGGGATATTACTATTATCATTAAAAGTCTGTAATTGGTTGTGATTTGTAAAGTAATTCAACATTTAGATGCGATGTAGCAGAATTTGAAATGCTGTCGACTTTTTTTCTGGGTGGAAACAAATGCACGAAGTTCCCCACCTAAAACTCCGCCATTCCCCACCAGGGGGGAATTCCCCACAGATTAAGAACCAGTGCTCAAGATATTAATTGCGCCAAGAGTAATTTTATTTAATTAATACAGTAGAATCAAAACACAATGAAACAAGCCAAACATATAATTATACACGCCATATCACTGCTAATCACATGCAGCAATTCTTCACGCATAACTCTCATGAATCTATTTTAAATTTCTCTAAAATGACTGTTTACATTGATTTAAAGCAATCTTATTCTGCAATCATCCTTATTCAAAAAATTTAACGCTTTCTATGATATAAAAAAAAGGCATTAAGGAGTAACTTTATCATTAGTAAACTTTCAAAATTAAAAAAAAGATGTAACAGGGGTGAAATAGTTCAACGAAACTTATTTTTTCCTCTTATATATTTAAATCAGTTAATCCGTATCATCATTGCGATATTAGCAATTAAATATTGTTATAGAAGCTTCAATCGTCATGAACCAGTCAGGGGTCCATAGGTTCATATGCACCCTTATGAGAAACCCTGATATAGAGTATATCGAGAATCTAACTCATTAATAAACATATTTAACGCAGCTGCATGTAGAGTGTAGCATAACATGGTAGCGAAGGGAACTATAGGTCTAAAGTATCAAAATTTCACAAAAACGTTGCTGGTATAAATTACTCCACCATAGAATTCTGTTATATGTAGAATAATGCAAATTGTATCATTTCAGTACAGGTGCATTACATCAACAGTGCTTATTAAATATTCTTGTACCCGGCCTTCAAAATGACGGCGAAGAATTTGTGATGATACTTCTTCATTGATCATAATTTTGTTACCAATTTGCTTATGTAAGACTCACTGCCATAGCCAACTTGAAGGAAATGAGAGATCAGCATTCTCGGTCTAATTTCTGTTGAACAACGCAAAAATTTCTTTTCGTATTAAGATAAAAAGCAATTATTTTTTAGCCCGCGGTCGCACATCACTCCTAATATAAATTGATCTCGGTATCGAAGATGCTCGATGACATCATATGAGTCGGAGATTTTAGCTCAAGCAAAACGCTGTTCTGCTGAAGGAAGAAACAAAACCGGACAAAAATATTAGATGCTCGATGACATCATATGAGTCGGAGTTTTCAGCTCAAGCGAAAAGATCTTTTGTTGAAGGAAGAAACCAAATTGGACAAAAAATATTTGCTGCCAAGAAATTCTCGTGTTCTTGGCCCGCCTGCTGTCCGCTGAAAAATATCTTACCGTTTGCTCCGTTGATCATGCACTCAATTTAATCTTGAGCGTGCACTCAGAGCAGCTGAAGTCTGGGTGGGAAGTGAGAAAACTCAGAAGAGAGTCCACATTACGATGCACGGAAGTGCAAAGAAAAGCTGTATGTAGGTATCTTCCCTGAATGGATTTAAATGGTAGGAAAACAAGAAATGCATCCCAATATAACACTGTCAAAAGTTTTGCCATCACCTGCAACCTGGTCTATTTTCCATGTATCAGTTTTCAACGAAGCGTGACAGGATGACCGCGGTCTCCATCATGCATAAATTTCGCCTATTTTCTTGAAGTGTGATAGAAAATTAATAGATAGATAAACAAGGATCCGTTATTATATTGTCGATGCCAATACAATACATTAACATATACAGTACAATATATTTAGAAAATAATACAGTGCAGTGATGTGGGTTTCAACAAAGGGGATTATTCCTGTCCCTTGCGAGGAAGGGGGGTGAGTTTCCTGGGTTTCCGAAGGGAGATTGGGCCCATGGAAAAAATTGCAATATGCATATTGTTTTGTATGCGCATTTTTATAAGTAGGCAATCTTGGCGATGCATGGCAGCGACGCTCTAACGTATGGTGGAATAGGTATAGGACCATGGAGAGGGGGGGGGACACTTTATAATGAAAGGCATCTGCACGATAAAGGCAGCAGTGGATGTAGCTATATTATACGAGGACTCAAAGCATAGTAATAAAACCAAAAGCTTATATCATCATTTGTGTCATATACGGCATGCTGCACAAGTAGTAGCAGCAGAGACCTATATCACCGTCTGTATAACACGCGGTATCCTGCACAAGTAGCAGCAGCAGAGACCTATGTCACCTGTCTGTGTAATACGCGGTATGCTGCACAAGTAGTAGCACCAGAGACCTATATCACCGTTTGTATAATATGTGGTATGCTGCACAAGTAGTAGCAGCAGCAGAGACCTATATCACCGTCTGTATAATATGCGGTATGCCGCACAAGTAGTAGCAGCAGAGACTTACATCACCTGTCTGTATAATATGCGGTATGCTGCACAAGTAGCAGCAGCAGAGACCTATATCACTTGTCTGTATAATATGCGATATGCCGCACAAGTAGTAGCAGCAGAGACTTACATCACCTGTCTGTATAATATGCGGTATGCTGCACAAGTAGCAGCAGCAGAGACCTATATCACCGTCTGTATAATATGCGGTATGCTGCACAAGTAGTAGCAGCAGAGACTTACATCACCTGTCTGTATAATATGCGGTATGCTGCACAAGTAGCAGCAGCAGAGACCTATATCACTTGTCTGTATAATATGCGATATGCTGCACAAGTAGTAGCAGCAGCAGAGACCTATATCACCGTCTGTATAATATGCGGTATGCCGCACAAGTAGCAGCAGCAGAGACCTATATCACCGTCTCTATAATATGCGGTATGCTGCACAAGTAGTAGCAGCAGCAGAGACCTATATCACCGTCTGTATAATATGCGGTATGCCGCACAAGTAGCAGCAGCAGAGACCTATATCATCTGTCTGTATAATATGCGGTATGCTGCACAAGTAGCAGCAGCAGAGACCTATATCACCTGTCTCTATAATACGCGGTATGCTGCACAAGTAGTAGCAGCAGCAGAGACCTATATCACCTGTCTCTATAATACGCGGTATGCTGCACAAGTAGTAGCAGCAGAGACCTATATCACCTGCCTGTATAACATGCGGTATGCAGCACAAGTAGTAGCAGCAGCAGCAGAGACCTATATCACCTGTCTCTATAATACGCGGTATGCTGCACAAGTAGTTGCAGCACAGACCTATATCACCGTCTGTATAATATACGGTATGCTGCACAAGTAGTATCAGAGACCTATATCACCGTCTGTATACTATTCATCTCCTCAGGCAATAGTATAGACTTATATCACCGCCTGTATACTATACGACATACTCCCCATGCAGTAGCAGCGAGATATCGCTACAAGTTTGCTGTTGGCAAGAGTCGCAGGCATGCACGGCGTCAGCAAACGAGTGCTCTTGTTCTTCAGAGGTCGTTACGGCAGTGCCAGCTTTCGTTCGGACGCATTTTGGTAGTTTTTTCCCGCTGACATAATTACGCAGTTCTCCATTCGCAGTGACGCGTGAACATCGCCTTGAAGTANGCAAACGAGTGCTCTTGTTCTTCAGAGGTCGTTACGGCAGTGCCAGCTTTCGTTCGGACGCATTTTGGTAGTTTTTTCCCGCTGACATAATTACGCAGTTCTCCATTCGCAGTGACGCGTGAACATCGCCTTGAAGTACCTGAGTGAGACGGTCGCTGCAATAAACTTTGCTGCAGCGCAAAACAAAAAGACGATCGACGATGCAGACGAAATAAATCAATTTACGGCATCTTGCGACACCTGCACAAGAGGATTTACGCCAAGAATATTTGTTGGAATGCATAGTAAAGCATAACACAGCAGATAAAGATTGAATTGCGAGAGATTTGGTTAGCATTGATAACGATATCACAAGTTATTTATAGTGCTTCCATTTGCATTCTTTTTTAAACCTGTCGGCGATTTTCCACTTATTTTTTAAAGACTATATTCACTGCAGAAGAACATACAATGTATAGCAGAGAAATTTTATGATCTGTTATGTACAAGAGATTCCCTATATCAAAAAGAACGCAAGCGACACCGATCTTGATGAAAGAATCATGCATGTTAAGTGCATGCCTACATTGGCTAGCAAACCTCCTGCTTCATTTTTTTTACGTAAGTAAAGCATGATAATAAAAGGACTCGCAGGAGTGTTTTACAGCCCAAGGCAATGGCTATGCATCGACAAGAAAAAGGCTCGAGAGTGGAAGATATCCTTGCAATAGGAATTTATGAATTATTGATGCATTGAGAATGATGAACGGACGGAAATGGTGATGCAGTCAGCAAGGGCTACTTAGGACTGATGGGGAGAACATGAAAAACCTATCACGAATCTATACATAGTGGAAAAAGTGCTTGTCTCTGTCTATCCGTCTGTCACGCTTATCGATAGGTCGTAGCATAAAGCATCGTTCTCTAGTAAAGACATGCCAGGAACAATAACAAGTATGCGACAATGGATCAGTCTTTCTGTTCTTAAAAAAACACACACACACACATGAAATTGCAAACATGAATATGTGACCGAGTGCGGAAATGTGTTTCATAATTTCTTTTGTGTTGTGAGAGATGAGGCCACAAGTATCCCGGATAAATTATTTTGTAAGCTCTATTGAAGGCAATGGATATTTTATATCCCCGAAAAAATGATGAGACATCGTTCGGGAAAGCAACAATGCGCAAAAATTAGAGCGCGAGCCTCGCTTCATCGCTGAACCAAGCGTTGCTTCGACCGTGAAATTGCAAAGCGAAAACAAGGTGTGAAGCTGAAAGAATAAATTGCGCCCTCGTGTGCAGGTGAAGAAACACAATAGGCAAGGTCGTGTCGTGGGCAATGTTGAGCAGGAGCGCAGTGCAAATTATAGGGACACAACTTGCTTTGAAGCCAACAACAAAAGCGATGCGTTAAAGATTGCGTGCACGCCTTGGCGGGGGCCAGAAACACCTGTGTGATTTGTTTAAGAGACTCAGCAAGGTTATAACTGTATATTAGCTATCTTACTATGCATTAGCGCCATATGTATAGCTATACTATCATATATTAGCTTCTCACTATACGGTTTGTTGACTTCTTGCTCGCGGTACGTTGGACTCGCCGTTCCTATTTGAGCTGTAGAAAAATTTTGAGTTTCACTTCCGTCCCCAGCAAAGCACTACTTCTGCTCCTGAGCTAGTGATGGACAGATTAAATAAATGTTCAAAAGAGGAAAATGGAAGGAAATTCTTCGCAGCGAAACCCTCGAAAAGTGGGCAGAAAAAGGAACTTCGTTCATGTAATTATTTTCTACTGTCATGTCATTATGGCGCGAACCACTTCTAGTCACTATAAAATCAGAGCCATGCCTGGTTACTATAGAGCAAGAGCTATTAAGTAATAACGAAACTAAAATAAATTTATGTTAACAGCTACACATAAAACTAGTCTCTGATAGCTAACAGCCTAGTAGAAATAGATGGTCCACTCAAATACACTGTGAAAAGGTAGTCGTAAATTAACTAAACGAAAAACAGAAACTATTAGTAAATACATAACTAACGTAAAAGTCGTAAAGACGCCACCTCTAAAAGAAATGTAGAGCAAAAGTTAGTGACTAATGAACGATTGTCAAACAAAAGAAAATTTTCAGATTATGACCGTCAATTATGCTTTGCGCACTGCATGGTGGAGCACAGAAACACTAAATATCTGTGTCGTACTAAAAATGTTCTTGTCATATAGCACCAACCAATAACGACTCCACCCAATTGGTAATTATCGCATACGGTTACAAACTAGAACAACATGCATAGGTAGCTAAACGTTGAAGGAAAAAAAAATCACAAACGGGTAGCAGGAATTTAAACCCCAGTAACAGACCATCACCACAGCATTACGTCTGAGGCGCGCAGCAAAGAATGCCACAATGTTCTCTCCCTTGGCAAGAGTCCTATCTCTATCTCGGCCGTGTACGTGAGACTCAGACATATACACATGTACAGTACATGCATTATGAGCAGGTCATTGGAGTACCGAAGAGTACTTCGTAGCAGGAAGTTTTTCATAGCTGGAGGAAGAAATCATTGCAATAGATAGTGTGGAAAAGAAAATTGTGTGATGTAAGTGATTCCTTGTTATTATTTTTTATGGATTGTGTCCCAGTCGCACTCGTAAGAAAAGCGCGTCCTCATCCAGAACGTGGATACTTTAGAGTCGCACTACATGATGCGCAAGGCGAAAAATACGCTAGTTGAATGCCGCTCCTATCGTCCATAAAATTTGTACATGCGCACAGAGTCGAGAATACAAGTCACAGGTGGTCAAATTTGAACGCCTGTTCTGCCCATCAAATTTTCACAGATGAGATCGGAAGCGGGGAGAATCCATATGTGTATACTTATTTTGCTCATCAAATTTTTACAGATTAATTGAGTGGAGGACGCACGTTAAGAAGAGCCATATAGGAACGCTTCTTTCGTCAATGAAGTTTGCATATAGTGAAGTGAGTTCGGAAGTAGGGAGGGGCGGTATAAATTGATAGCGTCAAGCAAAAAAAGTTATAAATTCTAAGAAAATGCGACATACCACCCACGGTACCACACTTACGAGGCTATAAATGAGAGTAGAAACCCACTTCCTCCCAAGCCAGCACAACCAGGGCTGTTCATGAGCATTCAAGCGAAACTGTTCAAAAAGCGAAGATCTCACCGCGCCCAATATGACAACCAGAGTAGAACCCCACGCGTCAGTTACTCTACGTTCGTAGATATTTAAAGAATTTCTACGCGGTAGAGTAAAAAGTAAGTATACTAGTATTATTAGACGAGTAGGTTAATAACAATATGAGTATTAAGAGGTAATGGAACACAAGACGGAATTAAGTTTAGATATGTTGTGATTTGTGAGAGTGCGTTAGTACAAAGACGAGATTATTTTATGCGCTGCAGCATAACAAGGGAATTCTGTTAAGATATCGACTACCTACTGCAACTCCAAATGAAAGAGCCAACTTGGTAAGTCCAAAACACAACTAATTTTTGCCTCAAAAATTGAAAAAAAAATTAAGTAGCACGGTTGCTGAGTTGTAGTAGGAATTTGGAGTAGAAATAATATAAGGTAAAATAGTTTACAGTTTTTCTTGTTAAAAAACAAAATTTAGATTTTTTAAGTGCAAAAAGAAGAGTTTTGGAGTCGAAAACCAGCAGGCCCGGTTGTCCCAGTCAGACCTTTCAATGGCCATATTCCGCAACACTGTTTCTAAGTTTGCTACACATGTCAAAATTGTTCATTTATTAGTCACAAGTTGAACACGCACTGGGATCATATTCGTATTTTGGTCACGCGTCAATTAGTGACATGCCGAGGAAAATTAATGTGACAATAGGAAATTTAAGGACTAATAGGCAAACTTAAACGTTACATATCAAATCTAGTAATATTATTGTCATATTATGATCAGGGGAGAACTAATGATAAATATATTTTCTGAAAAATTGATTTGACATCTAGAAACTCGAGCGGTAACTGAAAAACATAAACGTTACAGATAAATATGAGAATATTATATCACTGGGATCATACTTTGATAACGCGTCAAACTGAGATAGTGCTACAATTCTTACAAACATTGATATCTCGCTGGGACATTCACACGTAAGCGTTGAAGCCGAAAACTTCACTCAGGTCACGCTTTGGTAACGCTTCAATTATAGTAATATTGCTGCAAACAATGATGATTTATTCAATGGAACGTTCAAACGTACATGCACAGTCCGAAAATACTGTCGAGATCATTCTTTTGTCAGGGGTCAAACAGTTATATTGCTACGAAATTGAAGCTTCATTGGTACATAGAAAGTTACACGTAGCACATAAAAGCTGAAATCCAACGATCGCGTAGGGTCCATGACTCAGGGCACGAGACTCAGCCGATATCTGTATAGCTATTTCGCATGTCAGAGAAAGGAAAGCCAGCAATTTGTGTGTCGCAGCGCTCACCCCGAGAGAGTATCTGATGGTTGGCACGGATCACACGAAGCAAGGCATCCCGCAGTCAAGGTTTTTGTTTTTTTCAGAACGAAACATGTCAGGAAAAAATCTGAATCGTGACTGGATGCCGTTTACATAAGTTAATGATATTTATAATTCAAAACCTATATTTCAGGCGTTATAATCTACCGTTTACATCTCATAAACTGTATTTGTAGTAAATGCATTATGAAACATCACATTGTAGTATGCTAAAATTGAAATTTCCACAGCTGAAATTTTTCATTAAGTGCATGCCGTCCACCGGACATTTATTTAAATTTCATTTCCCAACCAGTTTCGTTCGAGAAGTAGTAGAAGGAGCATCAACTGATCGCTATCGCCGACACGACGACAGACAAGCTGAACTGTGACAGGCGTGACGTGAGGCAGCGTTTTGCGTCACTGAGGTGCTACTGTGCACAATATTGTGGCACTGTACCAAAGGTCCGCGAACAAATAATAATATGCATGTAAAAACGTCAATACTTGTTTCCTTAGCCACCAAAATAGCATAAGCAAGACCGACTGTACCTATATACGACATTGACAATACAATAATTTCTCAGCTGCTTGGCTAGCGACAGGAAACGAAAGCAAATATAGAAAGGCACGAAATTAAAATATTTTAATCATGAAAGGGGAAAGAAGTAAAGTGCAGGAAGGGAGACATCTCGAATTGGATCTCCTGAAAAAAGGAGGCAAGCAAAAACTCGAGTCACAACATGACACCAGGTATGCGTGTTTGAATTATCAATGTATTTTAATAAGGCAATGAAAAAAACCTTCCTTGTAATGAAGCTTCAGGGCTTGGCAATTGACTTTCCAGAAGATCTGGCGGTGACCTTGAGTGCCACGTGCAGCCAACAGAGCTGGGTGCCATTCCAAGGAACAAAAACATGTCACACGAAATATCACGAACATGACAACGTAAAACGAAAGCACATTTTGTGGAACACAGTGACATGTCTCTGTCAACCGGCGGCAATAAACGGCCCTAATTTAATACAAGCTCGTAAATCTTTCCAGTGAGAAAAATATCCGCAACGTTTGCATGAGCGATGGGATATTGCATCGAAAATTAAAGAATGCGGTAGAGGGCAACACCGCTTCACGTCTGCAGCTCTGACGTACGTAGCTACTGTATCGACCATGTTATCTGGGTGGCATGTAAGTACAAGCTTAGAGTAACAATATTGCGTTGATTTTTCGCCAAGACTATGAAGCTTTGTACGAGTTAATATTGAAAAGTTTTAAGACTGAACCACAGGCTAGGTGCAAATAAAAAACATTCCCGCAAACTGCATTCTACATATGTGGTTTGACTCAACTCCAACCTTCTCACAGACTGCACGCTACAAACATAAATCACGGGTTCCCGACCAAGGATACGAAATGACGTTCAACGGGATGCGATATCTTGGATTATTTTCACTAATTTCAATCAATACGTTGCACAAAAATAACATAAACATCACACTTTGAGTTCATATGCGTTACCAATTTTGAAGGGGAGGGCGGGAATATGCTGAAAGTTTTCCATGGGTGCCCAGCACAGAAAAAGATGGGAACAACTATCCAGTAAGTCGTCATTTAATAGGACCAAAGCAATTAATTTTCTTGTCGATAGTCTGGTAATAAGCCGATATTTCAAAGCAAACTAATATTGTATTTAACATGAACAATCGCAACATCATAAATGAGAAGTTGTTAAGAATACATTCATACCCACGCACCAAAGTGGTGCTTAGAATTGATACGTTCCCTACATAGATATGATCAGCTCAGTAAACTTGCCCACATTATTCGGTGTGGCAGTAAAGCCATCAAATCTAAGCTATTATAGCATCTCTAACTACAGTTCGGGCGTTTGCTCTGCGTGGTAAGTTTGCCATTAGATTAGGTGAGGCAGCAAAGAACCAGCGCCCGTGTTTACGCATTGCTAGTACAACCTACTCGGCCCAAGCGCCTCTGTCGGCGCAGATCTTCGTCTCAATTCTATGTTGTCTACGAAACTAAGATTTATGAGTCAACAAACAATAAGAAGAAAACACCTCCGTCCAAGGACGTTGCTGCTCCTCTGAATCACGGGCACTAAGTCTATATTAAGACGATGCAGGTTATCTACCGAGAGAGAAACAAAATGCCAATTCGTTGAGGCAGAGATGTTAAAATGATCAATATGTCCCATGTATAACCGTGCTAATCTAAAATAAGAAGACTCGATACACAGACAGAATACACGCGATTGTTAAAGTTGTCAAGCGAACCGATATAAAAACACCAATACTTTGAAAGACAAAAGCATCGCAATGCGGCCCAAAGCACAGCACTTTACACTGTATATGTTCAAGCCGTATACTTGTCTTATTATCAAATCATAAATTATAATAGCTATAATGCATGCACTGAGGTTCCCTGGGTAGAACATTTGCTTTTCGTTACGTAAATTGTGGTGTGGGATACACTGCGAAGAACACGAAGCAAAAACAGAAGCGTTTAACTTAATTGACCCTGACTATTACGGTACTACCTCGTTTGTTACAAGGGCATTTTCTCCTAAGGAATACAAGCACTAGCAGAAAGTACTTCAGTAACGAAACAGTACACCCTGAAAAAGATAAAGTTAGCTATAATCCGGCGATGCACTTAAATAGCAAGCAAGTTAAATAACATAGCAAAAAATGACCCACTACCAAATATTCCGATACAGCTGTAATCCACAGCAACAGAATACATGCAATGCACCTCTTCAATCGTAGCCGCAGATGTCACTCGCATAGAGCTCCTCAAAAATACTTCAGTGCAAAATGCTCAGCACACAATAATTGGAGCTACAGGGAGCGGTAATCCGCTGGTTGCTAGACAAAAGTAGTACAATAATTTTGCTGAAGCGCACTACGATTGAAGAGACCAAGTATCGAGCACAATACGGAGAGACCAAGCATCGAGCAGAATACGAAGAGACCAAGTATCGAGCAGAATACGAAGAGACCAAGTATCGAGCACATCAGCTGCTGTATAAATTTGCGTGCAGTGGACAAAATCATCAACTATAATCCCTGTGTACTTTCATCATTATGAGTACGACGCTAAGCAACTGACTCACAGCTGTGTGTTATTTCACCATCAGAGTAAATTATTAAATAATAGCCAGGTTGTTGCGTACTTGAATCACTTGAGTAAAGCACCCGACGAAAGGTCCCCTCTTGTGTACTTTGATAACATGAGTACAGTACTGAACAACAGAACTGGATTAAATGTTACACGTAGTTGTACATCACACGTGCAAAGTCACATACTTAAGTGATTTTCTGCTGCTGCTGAGTAAAGTACAAATCGATACCATGCTACGACTATCGAGTACGAATACATGAGCAAAACTCATAAAAACCGCTAACTTGCTGCTGCTTTCATCACATGAATATAGCACAAATCAAGAAACTGCTACTGCTGCTGAGTACCTACCATCACATGAGTAAGATGTCAGGCAGCAGTGCAAGCAACATTAGTCGACGTACAGTTGCACATTCTTCTGTAAAAGCAGCCGCGATAACTGGCCACTGATTTAAGCGACGGTGCCACAGGCTCTGTCTCACGACATAGTTAGGGTGTTTGCACTACAGGAAGTGTGCGTTAAAAGCTTAGAACAGCGACGCGGTGTCGTTGTACGGTCCATTGGGGGCTCCTGGCGGTTTGTAGGGACTACATCAAGTTGCAATATAAGGCTCTGTAGAGAGGAAATTTACAGTTGGACTGAAGGGTAACCCGTCAATGTCAAGTTTGTAGCGTAGCTGTTAGTGATATTACCAGGACGGGAGGTATAGTACTGGGCGTGGGGGAAAGATTGGCAGTAGTTAAATACGAATAGCCATATGTTATTATAATACAAACACAGTTCATCAGTACATACTTTGGTAGGAAGATTGGCATCGGAGAACGAAAGGAGTACAACCTTGGAACGTCTGCTTATGCATGAAGAGTAAAACAATGTGAATCGCCGTGGGGCGTAGCAGAAGGAACTCGGCATGCAGGAAGCAAAACCGACACATATTAATGAACCATATTTGACAGATACAAGCATAGATTTGCGTGCTAGTTTAACCCTCTCTATCTCCGTACACGGTGTTGGCTTAGCAGAGGAAACGCAAGGGACTTGGAGCATATCGAGAAAAATGGGAACCAACGGAAGGGAAACCATAAGTAAAAAAAGAAGTAGAACAAACATGAATATCAGCAAGCCTAAGTAAATGGAAGGGAGTACAGTCAATACAAAGAGACGGAGCGCAAGCGTACAAATAACACTAAGGTAACTTATGCAAGCAACTCTCAAGCGCAATGACCCAAGCGATTACATAAATCAACGTGGTTTATGATTCTCAGTAAGTCACTAACCCTAATAGAATTAATGGCCACCCAAAAGCTAAAATCGTAAAGTTGTTT
>LQNS02278075.1:10844991-10856096 GCA_001587735.2 Parhyale hawaiensis | reverse complement strand
AGTTAATCATCTGTTCCTCCTAACATACCTAACAATCCCTGTAAATTTCATCCAAATCGGTTCATAACTTTTTGAGTTATCTTGGTGACAGACAGACAGACAGACAAACAAACAAACAAACAGACAGACAGACAAACCCGACGAAAACATAACCTCCTTGGCGGAAGTAATAATGCTAATTGCATCATTTCAATGCAGGTGCATTACATCAATAGTGCTTATTAAATGTTAATGTACCCAGCCTTCAAAATGACGGCGAAGAATTTGTAATGATACTTCTCCATTGATCATAATTTTGTCACCAATTTGCTTATGTAAGATTCACTGCCACAGCCAACTTGAAGGAAATGAGAGATCAGCATTCTCGGTTTAATTTCAGCTGAACAATGCAAACCTTTCTTTTTGTAATAAGTTGAAAAGCAATTATTTTTTAGCCCCTCACTCCTAATATAAATTGATCTCGGTATCGAAGATGCTCGATGACATCATACGGGTCGGAGATTTTAGCTCAAGCGAAAAGCTGTTTTGCTGAAGGAAGAAACCAAATTGGACAAACAATATTTGCTGCCAAGAAATTCTCGTGTTCTTTGCCCGCCTGCTGTCCGCTGAAAAATATCTTACTATTTGCTTCGTTGATTATGTGCTCAATTTGATCTTGTGCGTGCACTCAGAGCAGCTGAAGTCTGGGTGGGAAATGAGAAAACTGAGAAGAGAGTCCAAATTACGATGCACGGAAGTGCAAAGAAAAACTGTGTGTTGATTATCTTCTCTGCATTGATTTCAACGTTGGCAAAGCATGAAGTGCATCTTAATATAAAACTGTCAGTTTTGCCATCACCTGCAACCTTGTCTATTTTTCATGTATCAGTTTTCAACGAAGCTTGACAGGATGACCGCAGTCTCCAACATGCATAAATTTCGTCTATTTTCTTCAAGTGTGATAGAAAATTAATATATAGATAAACAAGGATCTGTTTTTATTATAGTCGATGCCAATACAATGCATTAACAATACAGTACAATATATTTTCAAAATAATACAGTGGAGTGGTGTGGGTTTCAACAAAGGGGATTATTCCTCTCTCTGTGAGGAATGGGGAGAGTTTCCTGGGTTGCCGAAGGGGGATTTGGCCCATGAAAAAAAAAATTGCAATATGCATATTGTTTTGTATGCGCATTTTTATAAGTAGGCAATTTTGGAGATGGCAGCGACTTGCTAACGTATGGTGGAATAGGTATAGGACCATGAAGACGGGCGGGGGGGGGGGAAATACTTGATAATGAAAGGCATCTGCACGATAAATGCAGCAGTAGATGTAGCTATATTATACGAGGACTCAATGTGTAGTACTAAAACCAAAGATTTATATCATCGTCTGCATAATATACGGTATGTTGCACAAGTAGTTGCAGCAGCAGAGACCTATATCACCATCTGTACAATATACGGATTGCTCCACAGGTAGTAGCAGAGACCTACATCACCGTCTGTATACTATACATCTCCCCAGGCAATAGCAGAGACTTATATAACAATCCGTATATGATAGACATACTGGCCCATGCAGTAGCTGAGACCTATATCACCGCCCATATACTATACGACATACTCCCCATGCAGTAGCAGAGACCTATATCACGGCCTGTATACTATACATCTCCCCAGGCAATAGCAGAGACTTATACAACAATCAGTATATGATAGACATACTGGCCCATGCAGTAGCTGAGACCTATATCACCGCCTGTATACTATACGACATACTCCCCATGCAGTAGCAGCGAGATATCGCTACAAGTTTGCTGTTGGCAAGAGTCGCAGGCATGCACGGCGTCAGCAAACGAGTGCTCTTGTTCTTCAGAGGTCGTTACGGCAGTGCCAGCTTTCGTTCGGACGCATTTTGGTAGTTTTTTCCCGCTGACATAATTACGCAGTTCTCCATTCGCAGTGACGCGTGAACATCGCCTTGAAGTACCTGCGTGAGACGGTCGCTGCAATAAACTTTGCTGCAGCGCAAAACAAAAAGACGATCGACGATGCAGACGAAATAAATCAATTTACAGCAGCTTGCGACGCCTGCACAAGATGATTTACGCCAAGAATATTTGTTGGAATGCACAGTAAAGCATAACACAGCAGATAAAGAATGAATTGCGAGAGATTTCGTTAGCATTGATAACGATATCACAAGTTATGTATAATGCTTCCATTTGCATTCCTCTTTTAACCTGTCGGCGATTTTCCACTTACTTTTTCAACACTGTATTCACTGAAGAAGAACATTCAATGTATAGCAGAGAAAATTTTATGATCTGTTATGTACAAGAGATTCCCTATATCAAAAAGAACGCAAGCGACACCGACCTTGATGAAAGAATCATGCATGTTAAGCGCATGCCTACTTTGGCTAGCAAACCTCCTGCTTCATTTTTTTTTACTTAAGTAAAGCATGATAATAAAAGGACTCGCAGGGGTGTTTTACAGCCCAGGGCAATGGCTATGCATCGACAAGAAATAGGCTCGGGAGTGGAAGATATCCTTGCAATAGGAATTTATGAA
Organism: Parhyale hawaiensis; assembly: GCA_001587735.2. NCBI lineage: Eukaryota > Metazoa > Arthropoda > Malacostraca > Amphipoda > Hyalidae > Parhyale > Parhyale hawaiensis. The sequence goes on along the minus strand of LQNS02278075.1, from coordinate 10,853,536 downwards.
TTATTGATACATTCAGCATGATGAACGGACGGAAATGGTGATGCAGTCAGCAAGGGCTACTTAGGACTCATAGGGAGAGCATGAAAAACCTATCACGAATCTATATATAGTGGAAAAAGTGCTTGTCTCTGTCTATCCGTCTGTCACGCCTATCGATAAGTCGTAGCATAGCGCATCGTTCTCTAGTCAAGACATGTCAGGAACAATAACAAGTATGCGACAATGGATCAGTCTTTCTGTTCTTAAAAAAACACACACAAAATTGCAAACATGAATCTGTGACCGAGTGCGGAAATGGATTTCATAATTTCTTTTATGTTATGAGAGACAAGGCCACAAGTATCCTGGATAAATTATTTCGTAAGCTCTATTGAAGGCAATGGATATCTTATATCACCGAAAAAATCATGAGTCATCGTTCGGGAAAGCAACAAATGCGCAAAAATTAGAGCGCGAGCCTTCGCTTCATCGCTGAACCGAGCGTTGCTTCGACCGTGAAATTGCAAAGCGAAAACAAGGTGTGAAGCTGAAAGAATAAATTGCGCCCTCGTGTGCAGGTGAAGAAACACAATAGGGAAGGTCGTGTCGTGGGCAATGTTGAGCAGGAGCGCAGTGGAAATTATAGGGACACAACTTGCTTTGAAGCCAACAACAAAAGCGATGCGTTAAAGATTGCGTGCACGCCTTGGCCGGGGCCAGAAACACCTGTGTGATTTGTTTTAGAGACTCTGCAAGGTTATAACTGTATATTAGCTATCTTACTATGCATTAGCTCCATATGTATAGCTATACTATCATATATTAGCTTCTCACTATACGGTTTGTTGACTACTTGCTCGGTACGGTGGACTCGCCGTTCCTATTTTAGCTGTAGAATAATTTTTGAGTTTTACTTCCTTCCCCCAGCAAAGCACTACTTCTGCTCCTGAGCTAGTGATGGACAGATTAAATAAATGTTCAAAAGAGGAAAATGGAAAGAAATTCTTCGGAGCAAAACCATCAAAACGTGGGCAGAAAAAGAAATTTCGTTTATGTAATTATTTTCTACTGTCATGTCATAGTGGCGCGAACCCCTACTAGTTGCTTTAAAATAAGAGCCATGCCTGGTTACGACAGAACAAGAGCTATTAAGTAATTACGCAACTAAAATTAATTGATGTTAACAGCTACACATAAAACTAGTCTGTGATAGCTAACAGCCTAGTAGAAATAGATGGTCCTCTCAAATATACTGTGAAAAGTTAGCCGCAAATTAACTAAACGAAAAACAGAAATTACTAGTAAATATATAAGTAAGGTAGAAGTCGTAAAGATACCACCTCTAAAAGCAATGTACAGCAAAAGTCAGTGACTAAAGACCGATTGTCAAACACAAAGAAATTTTTCAGATTATCACCGTCAATTATGCTGTGCGCACTGTATGGTGGAGCACAGAAACAGTAAAAATCTGTGTCGTACTAAAAACGTTCTTGTCATATAACACCAAGCAATAACGACTCCACCCAATTGGTTATTATCGCATGCGGTTACAAACTATAACATGCATAAGTAGCTAAACGTTGAAGACAAAAAAAAAATCACAAACGGGTAGCAGGAATTTAAACCCCAGTAACAGACCATCACCACAGCATTACGTCTGAGGCGCGCAGCAGAAGAATGCCACAATGTTCTCTCCGTTGGCACGAGTCCTATCTCTATCTCGGCCGTGTACGTGAGACTCAGACATATACACATGTACAGCACAGGCATTATATGAGCAGGTCATCGGCGTACTGAGGAGTATTTCGTAGCAGGAAGTTTTACATAGCTGAAGGAAGAAATCATTGCAATAGATAGTGTGGAAAAGAAAACTGTGTGATTTAAGTTATTCCTTGTTATTAATTTTTATGGATTGCGTTCCAGTCGCACTCGTAAGAAAGGCGATCATCCTCATCCAGAACGTGGATGCTATAGGGTCGCACTACATGATGCGCAAGGCGAAAAAAACGCTATTTGAATGCCGCTCCTTTCGTCCATAAAATTTGTACATGCGCACAGAGTCGAGAATATAAGTCAGAGGGGGTCATATTTGAACGCCTGTTTTGTCCATCAAATTTTTGCAGATGAGATCGGAAGCGAGGAGAAGCCATATTTGTATACTTATTTTGTTCATCAAATTTTTATAGATTAATTGAGTGGAGGACGCACGTAAAGAAGAGACATATTTGAACGCTTCTTTCGTCTATGAAGTTTGCATATACTGAAGTGAGTTCGGAAGTAGGGAGGGGCGGTATAAATTGATAGCGTCAAGCAAAAAAGTTATAAATTCTTAGAAAATGCGACATACCACCCACGGTACCACACTTACGAGGCTATAAATGAGAGTAGAAACCCACTTCCTCTCAAGCCAGCACAACCAGGGCTGTTCATGAGCATTCAAGCGAAACTGTTCAAAAAGCGAAGATCTCACCGCGCCCAATGACAACCAGAGTAGAACCTCGCGCATCAGTTACTCTACGTTCGTAGATATTTAAAGAATTTCTATGCGGTAGAGTAAAAAGTAAGTATACTAGCATTATTAGACGAGTAGGTTAATAACAATATGAGTATTAATAGGTAATGTAACACAAGACGGAATTAAATTTAGATATGTTGTGATTTGTGAGAGTGCGTTAGTACAACGACGAGATTATTTTATGTGCTGCAGCATAACAAGGGAATTCTGTGAAGATATCGACTACCTACTGCAACTCCAAATGAAAGAGGCAACTTGGTAAGTCCAAAACACAACTAATTTTTGTCTCAAAAATTAAAAAAAAATAAGTAACACGGTTGCTGAGTTGCAGTAGGAATTTGGAGTTGAAATAATATAAGGCAAAATAATTTACAGTTTTTTCTTGTTAAAAAGCAAAATTTATATTTTTTTTAAGTGTAAAAGGAAGACTTTGGAGTCGAAAACAGGCAGGCCCGGTTGTCCCAGTCGGACCTTTCAATGGCCCTATTCCGCAACACCGTTTCTAAGTTTGCTACACATGTCAAAATTGTTCATCTATTAGTCACAACTTGAACACGCACTGGGATCATATTCGTATTTTGGTCACGCGTCAATTAGTGACATGCCGAGGACAATTGATGTGTCAATAGGAAATTCAAGAACTAATAGGCAAACTTGAACGTTACATATCAATTCGAGTAATATTATTGTCATATTAAGATCAGGTGAGAACTAATGATAAATATATTTTCTGGAAAATTGATTTGACATCTAGAAACTCGAGCGGTAACTGGAAAACATAAACGTTACAGATAAAATATGAGAATACTATACCACTGGGATCATACTTTGATAACGCGTCAAACTGAGATAAAGCTACAATTCTTACAAACATTGATACCTCGTTGGGACATTCACACGTAAGCGTTGAAGCCGAAAATATCACTCAGATCACGCTTTGGTAACGCTTCAATTATAGTAATATGGAACGTTCAAACGTACATGCATAGTCCGAAAATACCGTCGAGATAATTCTTTGGTCATGCGTCAAACAGTTATATTGCTACGAAAATTGAAGCTTCATTGGTACATAGAAAGTTACACGTAGCACATAAAAGCTGAAATCCAACGATCGCGTAGGGTCCATGACTCAGGGCACGAGACTCAGCCGATATCTGTATGGCTATTTCGCATGTCAGAGAAAGGAAAGCCAGCAATCTGATGGTTGGCACGGATCACACGAAGCAAGGCATCCCGCAGTCAAGGTTTTTGTTTCTTTTAGAACGAAACATGTCAGGAATAAATCTAAATCGTGACTGGATGCCGTTTACATAAGTTAATGATATTTATAATTCAAAACCTAAATTTTAGGCGTTATAATCTACCGTTTACATCTCATAAACTGTATTTGTATTAAATGCATTATGAAACATCACATTGTAGTATGCTAAAATTGAAATTTCCACAGCTGAAATTTTTCATTGAGTGCATGCCGTCCACCGTACATTTATTTAAATTTCATTTCCCAACCAGTTTCGTTCGAGATGTAGCAGAAAGGAACATCAACTGATCGCTATCGCCGACACGATGACTGACAAGCTGAACTGTGACAGGCGTGACGTGAGGCAGCGTTTTGCGTCACTGAGATGCTACTGTGCACAATATTGTGGCACTGTACCAAAGGTCCGTGAACAAATAATAATATGCATGTAAAAACGTCAATACTTGTTTCCTTAGCCACCAAAATAGCATAAGCAAGACCGACTGTACCTATATACGACATTGACAATACAATAATTTCTCAAGCTGCTTGGCTAGCGACTGGAAACGAAAGCAAATATAGAAAGGCACAAAATTAAAATATTTTCATCATGAAAGGGGAAAGAAGTAAAGTGCAGGCAAGGAGACATTTCGAATGGGATCTCCTGAAAAAAGGAGGCAGGCAAAAACTCGAGTCACAACATGACACCAGGTATGCGTGTTTGAGTTATCAATTTATTTTAATCAGGCAATGAAAAAAACCTTCCTAATAACGGAGCTTCAGGGCTTGGCAATTGACCTTCCAGAAGATCTGGCGGTGACCTTGAGTGCCACGTGCAGCCCACGCAACAGAGCTGGGTGCCATTTCCAGGAACCAAAAACATGTCACACGAATTATCACTAGCATGACAACGTAAAACGAAAGCACATTTTGTGGAACACAGCGACATGTCTCTGTCAACCGGCGGCAATAAACGGGCCTAATTTAATACAAGCTCGTAAATCTCCCCACTGAGAAAAATATCCGCAACGTTTGCATGAGCGATGGGATATTGCATCGAAAATTAAAGAATACGGTAGAGGGCAACACCGCTTCACGTCTGCAGCTTTGACGTTCGCAGCTACTGTATCGACCATGTTATCTGGGTGGCATGTAAGACCAAGCTTAGAGTAACAATATTGCGTTGATTTTTCGCCAAGACTATGAAGCTTTGTACGAGTTAATATTGAAAAGTTTTAAGACTGAACCACAGGCTGGGTTCAAATGCAAAACATTCTCGCAAACTGCATTTTACATATGTGGTAGTGTACATTTTGACTCAACTCCAACCTTCTCACAAACTGTATGCTACGAACGTACATCAGGGGTTCCCAACTGAGGATGCGAAATGACCTTTAACGGGATGCGATATCTTGGATTATTTTCACTAACTTCAATCAATACGTATACGTTGCACAAAAATAACATAAACGTCACACTTTAACTTCATATGCGTTACCAATTTGGAAGGGGAGGGCGAGAATATGTTGAAAGTTTTCCATGGGTGCCCAGCACAGAAAAGGATGGGAACAACTAACCAGGAAGACGTCACTTAATTGGAGCAAAGTAAGTTTCTTGTCGATAGTCTGGTAATAGGCAGAACTTTCAAAGCAAACTAACATTGCATTTAACATGAACAATCGTAACATCATCAATGAGAAGTTATTAAGAGTAGGTACATTCGTACCCACGCACCAAAGTGGTGCTTACAACTGGTACGTTAATTCCCTACATGGATATGATCTGCGCAGTAAACTGCCCCACATTATTCGGTGTGGCAGTAAAGCCATCAAATCTAAGCTATTATAGCAACTCTAACTACAGTTGGGGCGTTTGCTCTGCGTGGTAAGTTTGCCATTAGATTAGGTGTGGCAGCAAAGAACCAGCGCCTGTGTTTACGCATTGCTAGTACAACCTCCTCGGCCCAAGCGCTTCTGTCGGCGCAGATCTTCGTCTCAAATCTATGTTGTCTACGGAACTAAGATTTATGAGTCAACAAACAATAAGAAGAAAACACCTCCGTCCAAGGACGTTGCTGCTCTTCTGAATCACGGGCACTAAGTCTATATTAAGACGAAGCAGGTTATCTACCGAGAGAGAAATTAAATGCCAATTCGTTGAGGCAGGGATGTTAAAATGATTAATATGTCCCTTTAATAACTGCGCTAGTCTAAAATAACAAGACTCGATACACAAACAGCATACACGCGATTGTTAAAGTAGTCAAGCGAACCGATATAAAAACACCAATACCTTGAAAGACGAAAGCATCGCAAAACGGCCCTTAGCACACTTCACTCTGTATATGTTCAAATCATAAATATTTATAGCTATAATGCATGCACTGAAGTTCCACTGGGTAGAACATTTACTTTTCGTTAAGTAAATTGTGGTGCGGAATACATTGCGAAGAACACGAAGCAGAAGCGTTAAACTTAATTGACCCTTACTAGGATTACCGTACTACCTCGCTTGTTACATGGGCATTTTCTCCTCAGGAAATACATGCAATAGTAGAAAGTACTTCAGTAGCGAAACAGTACACTCTGAAAAAAAAGTTAGCTACAATCCGGCGATGCACTTAAATAACAAGCAAGTCAAATAATATAGCAGAAAATGACCCACTACCAAATATACCAAAGAGCACGCACTATATTCCGATACAGCTATAATCCACAGCAACAGAATACACGCAATGCGCCTCTTCAATCGTAGCCACAGATGTCACTCGCATACAGCTCCTCAAAAATACTTCACTGCAAAATGCTCAGCACACAATAATTGGAGCTACAGGGAGCGGTAATCTGCTGGTTGCTATAGACAAAAATAGCAGAATTTTGCTTAAGCGCACTACGATTGAAGAGAGCAAGTATCGAGCACAATACGGAGAGACCAAGTATCGTACGCAATACGAAAAGACCAAGTATCGAGCACAATACGGAAAGACCAAGTATCGAGTACAATACGAAGAGACCAAGTATCGTACGCAATACGAAGAGACCAAGTATCGTACGCAATACGAAGAGACCAAATATTTAGCACAATGCGAAGAGACCAAGTATCGAGTACAATGCGAAGAGACCAAGTATCGAGTACAATACGAAGAGACCAAGTATCGAGCACAAAACGAAAAGACCAACTATCGAGCACAATATGGAGAGACCAATTAAGTATCGAGTACAATACGAAGAGACCAAGTATCGTGCGCAATACGAAGAGACCTAGTATCGTGCGCAATACGAAGAGACCAAGTATCGTGCGCAATACGAAGAGACCAAGTATTGAGCACAATACGAAGAGACGAAGTATATATCGAGCACATCAGCTGCTGTATAAATTTACGGGCTGTGGATAAAATTATCGACAATAATCCCTGTGTACTTTCATCATATATGAGTACGACGCTGAGCAACTGACTCACAGCTGTGTGCTATTTCATCATCAGAGTAAATTACTGAATAATAGCCAGGCTGTTTGCGTACTTGAATCTCTTGAGTAAAGCACCCGACGAAAGGTACCCTGTTGTGTACTTTCATAACATCAGTACAACACTGAACAACAAAACTGGATTAAATGTTACACGTAGTCGTACATCACATGTACAGTACAACGTTAGAAACTTGAGTGATTTACTACTGATGCTGCTGAGTAAAGTACAAATCAATAATACACAGCTACGACTAGCGAGTACGAATAGATGAGCGAAACTCAAAAAACAACTAACTTGCTGCTGCTTTCAACACATGAATATAGCACAAATCAAGAAACTGCTACTGCTGCTGAGTACCAGCACATGAGTAAGATGTCAGGCAACAGCGAAAGCAACATTAGTCGACGTACAGTTGCACATTCTTCTGTAAAAGCAGCCGCGATAACTGGCCACTGATTTAAGCGACGGTGCCACAGGCTCTGTCTCACGACATAGTTGGGGTGTTTGCACTACAGGAAGTGTGCGTTAAAAGCTTAGAACAGCGACGCGGTGTCGTTGTACGGCCCATTGGGGGCTCCTGGCGGTTTGTAGGGACTACATCAATTTGCAATATAAGGCTCTGTAGAGAGGAAATTTACAGTTGGACTGAAGGGCAACCCGTCAATGTCAAGTTTGTAGCGTAGCTGTTAGTGATATTACCAGGACGGGTTGCATAGTACTGGGCATGGGGGAAAGATTTGCAGTAGTTAAATACGATGATTGGCCATCTGTTGTTATCATACAAACACAGTTCATAAGTACAATCTTTGGTAGGAAGATTGGCAGCGGAGAACGAAAGGAGTACAACCTTGGAACGTTTGCTTATGCATGAAGAGTAAAACAATGTGAATCAACTTGCAACGTGGGGCGTAGCAGAAGGATCTCGGCACGCAAGAAGCAAGACAGACACATATTAATGAGCCATATTTGGCAGATACAAGCATAGATTTGTGTGCTAGTTTAACCCTCCCTATCTCCGTACACAGAGTTGGCTTAGGAGAGGAAACGCAAGAGACTTGGAGCATATCGAGAAAAATGGGAACCCACGGAAGGGAAATATATAATAAGTAAGGAAAGAAGAAGCAGAACAAACATGAATGTCAACAAGCCTATGTAAATGGAAGGTAGTACAGTCATACAAAGAGACGGAGCGCAAGCGTACAAATAACACTAAGGTAACAAATGCAAGCAACTCTCAAGCGCAATGACCCAAGCGATTACATAAATCAACGTGGTTTATGATTCTCAGTAAGTCACTAACCCTAATAGAATTAATGGCCACCCAAAAGCTAAAATCGTAAAG
>LQNS02278075.1:10789848-10806920 GCA_001587735.2 Parhyale hawaiensis | reverse complement strand
ATGCAAGCAACTCTCAAGCGCAATGACCCAAGCGATTACATAAATCAACGTGGTTTATGATTCTCAGTAAGTCACTAACCCTAATAGAATTAATGGCCACCCAAAAGCTAAAATCGTAAAGTTGTTTTAGGCGCGGCCTAAAACTCTGCTAGGGGATCAAAGCATGAGACGAAAAATGTATCGGACGAATGAGAAAGAAACTTACCAAACTTTCAAAAAGGATAGTGCAAAATTGTCACCACCACCTATCATTAACATCAACAGCACTATCTACCGGTACTCGAAATAACCCACGCAAAGGTAGAAGTACAGTACGTACAACACAAATAGCATTAGCGTCCGGTCAGAGAAAGAGGCACTGGCGCAGCATATGCAACACCTCACATTTAGCGGCCTCGGTAAGAGCACAAGATCGCTTCATTGTCGCGTGTGGCGTCGGTAATGTTGATCAATTAGCCATAAAATGCGAGACAAGTTAATGCGCGGCTTCTTTTAATGAGGGAATAAGTGAGCGCGGTAGCATAGCGAGTGAAGCACATCAACTGAGCCCTAGAAAATAAAACAAATTAAATAGAAAGCAATCCAAGTGCGCAGGCCGGCTAAGCTCATAAACTTCTCTAGAGTCATCCATCACACAAACTTAAGACCGAATGATGGATTTAAAGTCCCAGAAAAACTCCCGGAAGACGTTTAGTGGTAGCGTTCGGATGACAGGCGACGTTTACCGAAGATCAGGCACGATTTATCTGCCTGAACGGCTCATTCTTTGGCAGGAGGCAAACGGCTGATTAGAGGCCAAGTGGGGGCTGCAGTGCGTGTGGGAGGGGGATGACTTTCGATTGATAGCATGAAGGTTATTATTTTCATGGTCATTCTCATTTAACCGTAAGATGTACGTAGAACATGGATCCATGCAGCAAAAAATTAGTGATGACTCCACATCGCATGAGACAACTGCACGTTGATTAAAGATCAATGCAAACAAGGAAGTAATGACAGCTGCATCAAATATGAACCACATCACGTGGAACGAGGGTCGATATGACCGAGAAAATAAGGATAACTCTATCTGACACGAACAACCGCACGTTGATTAAAGATCAATGCAACATGAAAACAATGGTGATTTCGTGCATGAGATATGAGCTATCTCACGCAGAACAACGTTTGTCCCAAGACAAAGAGAAACAATGATGACCGCGTCACATTCTAATATAGATCAATGCCACGAAAAAAAGTAAAATAATGGTAATTGCAGCAGATATATCTCACGCAAAACAAGCATTATGGTAACTAGAGAATAATAACTGCATCAAAACAACGATCCATACTACAAGAAACTAATGATCGCTGCAGATCTACGTCACCTAACAATAAGAATGAATGCAAGAGAAAAATTACTTGTTAGGAATGACAGTAATCTGATACTGGAAGCGAAAATATTATTTGTGGGGCGAATGAATACTTCTTACATCACAAACTATTGCACCCAAATGTTCCTTCTGATAATCAGGGCTGCGCAATCGGGTGGATGAAGTCTGACTCCGACTCCTGGGTTTTGCCCATTTCCAACTACTGGGTTTAGCCCATTTCCGACTCCTGGTTTTTGGCCAATTTCCGACTCCGAGTTTGTTTCTTAGCAAAAAAGGCCATTTTATCAGACTCCGACTCTTAGTTCTAGCCAGTTTCTGACTTTGACTTTTAGATTCGAAAATTTACCGACTCTGCAAGCCAATCAATAACTGGAATAAACGTGCGTATATATTAATTTAGGCGTACGGTTGCTTTGGACTGATATGAATGACGTGAAACATTAAATTCGCAGTGACCAGATAGACACCACCCAGGCATCAGTATTGCCAGCGTTAGAGCAGGGCCAGAATTAGGAGACTTCGAGGAGGTCGTTGGCTGAATGACAGCCTGTGAAAAATCATAAAACTGGTTACAGATGCGAGTCCAGACTGACGACATCAACATCGTCCCATTCTCAGACGCTCGAGTCAATTAACTTAATATCTGCAGCTCCATCGCACGACCTGGGAATGAACCGATGCTGATAACAGTGACACACAGACTGTATACCTGCTATTGGTGAGAGAATATGGGAGAGGGCTTTCCCACTGAAAGTCAGAAAATCCAAAAAGTCATTAGATCAACTGCTTAAATGCTGGCAAGAAGGCTGAAGTAGCTTTTATTCAGGCATTCGTGTATGTATTCTTTCCAAGTACAGTAAGATTTAGAAATGAACGTCAAACGTAAAATACTTGTATAGAAGTTAGTACTGACATCACCGACAGAAGCTATGGCTGAAAAAATCTGTTTCCGGACTATTGCTACCCGTTAATACATTTGTTGAGTACTACAAAAGGATTACTAGATTTTTATCGGGATTCAGTTCACTCTTGGGGCTTGCCCCAAGCAGCACTGCGATTCAACGCGTAGTCATAAATCGCACGTGAAGCATCCGAGGCCTAAGATTGCCTTATGTAATTACGCAAGGGCGAAGCTCCTTATTATAAGTTCAGACGCCTACAGCTTTATATTTACTTAGTAAATAACGACGTCGACAGCCTTTGCTCTCGATTCATATCCGATAGAATTATTAGAGCAAAGCAGGATAATAGAAAGCGTTCAATAAAAAGCCGCAGGACAATATGCAGAGTATACAATTACAAGTGCTTTTTACAAAATATGAAGAACAAAGTTATAAGGTTTTCTTAGAGCGAAAGTAGCTACTCTGAAAAATAAACACAATGCTAATAATGAAATTACAAACAACAGCGCACAATCTGTGACATTTTTTGCTACAGTTTTCAAGGGAAAAATGTTGCCGACTAAGAAGTCCAAAGGTACTGGCAGGTGCTTTTCAAACCACGTCTCGGGGGAGGTACTGTATTATGAAGTCCGGAATTCTGCTGCAGACTCGAAGAAAGCCAACTAAGGTTATTTAACCGAGAGACACGTGTTTCTCTTTCCAAACCTCAGCGTACTTTATTATGAAGCGCGGCATTCCACTGCAATTTCAAGGAAAATCATTCTTCGACAGGATTCCCACAGTACAACGAACAAAGACAACGAGAGGGGAGAAGGACTGCAATATTGTGGCCTAGGAATGTCTGTAGACGCACCGCAGGACCGCCAACTATTGAACTATTGACAGCCAAGAAGACTAACACGGGACGGGAATGTCGAGAAGCGTCTGGAATATCTGGTCTCAGGAGGCCGCCAGGGCATCTTGATCTAAACCGCGAACGCTGCTCATTCGATGGACTTCCTCCTCTCTGATGTAGTCAACTTCACATAAAAGCTAACTTACCGTCCGAAGACTAATGAAGTGCCTGTAACTTGGAACTTGGCAGCGTTTGAAACTCTCCAGCTCGTGCAAGCAATATGCTACATAGTTCTGAAGGAGTGCTAATGCTTATAGCATATGCATGCATGGTGATGAAACCTCAGATACTTGCGTCTGATGATAAAGTTAGCGAAACTTCGGCTGTTGATAACGGTATGCCTCATAGCACTGACAGAATATTTATTATTATGACATTATAGCAAGTACAATGATATTTTGGATAAAGGGATCTAGTGATTTCAGAGTTGAAACATTCCAATATATGACACAGAGTTCAGACGACATACTGATATATGTAAATGTATGCACTACATGAGCACAGTATTGAAATCCAGGTGCATGCAAGAATATTCGAGATTTTAGCTGATGCCGGTATATATATGTGACAAAAAATCATAGAAACGCTAATATATATACTGTTCAGCCATTGAGACGAAAATTAATGTACAGTTTTACAAAACTAACGTAGACTTCAGAAGTAGCAGCTTAAGCCCACAGTGAATCGGAATCGGTTTTATGTCACGAACTTTCGCATCTCTCAAGTAAGGATTACGGGCTTGGACAGAGCCAAGCTAATGGCAGGGCTCTTAATGGAGCTTAGGCCTTTTATTCACCGGATGCCCTTTCTGCCGTGAACCAATGACGCTTATAGGATTAAAACCCAGGGATCTACTGACCCAGAGGCGGGAACATTACCAGTAAGCCACAGCGGCCGCACAGTATATCATACAAATTTTTATTCATAACTAGAGAAGCACCCCGAGAGCACACATCTTCACCAAGTAAGACAGCGCTAACAATAATTTTGAAATAGACCAGGATCTACGATTTCTTTTGAATCGCCGTAAAAAATTAATAATAAGTTCCTCATGACATTCCCAACAGATCCTGTCAATTTCATTAAAATCCGTTCATAAGTTTTTGATTTGTGTCGCTAACAGATTACCAGAACGACAAACGCCGGGTAGAATGCATACTTTTTGACAGAGGTAAAAAATTTCGCCCCTGCGAAGTGCACAGCAAGCAAAACATAGCGTTCCTGCAGGGAGGATAAAGAAAGCGCGATCTGTTGTGCAGTTTCTGCAAATTTGTCCCACTAAAGTAACGTTCTCAAGCAATACAACTGCTGTACTCACAATCGCCTTCCATGATCATTCTACAGCTCCGATACACTAATGTAACCTTGGCATTCACCCACCTGGGCCCTACTAACAATCACCATTCTTGATCGCGCTGCAAATCTGCCACACTGAAGGAATATGGCACTAAAGCCGTAGTAACAATCACATCCTCAGCCTGATCGTATCAGCTCCATCTGTACACTTCGATGAGGTTGCTATAGGCTGGCTTTACCTCTCGCGCCGTCCGTAGGCGTGAACAAATGAAGAGAGATGACGATGGCGGCGCTCGTTGTACCGCGATAACCCGACGCGATCTTCGACCCGGTCAGTTTTGTCTTCATTTGTCAGTGTAAGAATAACAGAGACTACGCTGAGACCGTGTGCTTGATGGGTCATTCTTCCAGCTGTGATTGAATGCTATAGGCGGTTCTTGAGACCGGCACCAGGTGTGGGATGGATGGGCCATTGCCAGAGGAGGCGCCGGGGCTGTAGGCTGTCCAGTGCCCAAAGCAAACCGTACCCCAAAGACATTATTACTACCAGTATATATTCAAGTTGAAGCACCTCTCGGCGCTCGCTACGATAAACATGCAGGACAAAAAGCACATATGGTACGTAAAGTACAACGAGGAACCCAATCATGAATGGAACGGCAAACCAAAAACAGATTGCAAAAAGTGCAACAACTGAGCGCGGAAAGCGAAAAGAAAGACATCGAAAAGGCTCAGTTCAGACTGAGGTACCTAATATGAGGTCCCCTGGGGAGGTCACAACTCCCCATAATACAAAATATTCGAGCCGAAATAATGAACAAGACATTAGATTAGGTCATCCTTAAGGCACTAGCACTAAAATTGTACCAAAGCCACAGCATACAATCGCACGCACTACTTGCTGCGAGGGTGTGCAGCTTTCGAGTCGTTCAAGACGCCGTATCTATGCTACCGACTTTAAATATGTATCGGGACGACGGGCGAGCTCCACAGGTTTCCGACTCCAACTACTTGCACTAAAAACCTCTGACTCCTTACAACTGCGGCTTCGACTCTCAACTCTGGGCTATAAGAATAGAAAATAAATACCTATGCAATCAAATTAGCGGGTCAATAATCATACCATGTTAAAACAGCTGTTGTGGTTGCCCCAGAAAATGAATTACAGTTTTAGTTTTGGTGACGGCGTACAATTATTCTGTATATTTCATTTGTCTTGCAATGCAGGGCGAGGCAAATGTCTCGAGGATCACAATCAATTCATTTGGGCTGGCAAGTAGACAGCAGCATTCAACAACACGATCTCTTCTACAAACACAACAACACCGCAATAAAAAATCATATAGGAATTTAAAAGAGAATGAAGGAAACTGGCACAAACGCTCATTTAAGATGGCCTGAAGAATATTGTGAACTCAATGTTGAAACGAACACATGCCTTTGCGAGCACCAATTCCCATTAGGTACTGTATATATAAAGCGTTACAAAGGGCAGCTCTCAAAGCCCTCAGGTGCGTGCGTAATGGGTTCCCATATTAAAGGGGAAACACAAAGCCTATGAGCATTAAACTGACGCTGTTATCAATACTATATAATAATTTACGTCGTGTTTTTATTTATTTATTTATTAATTATCACCCACGAGCAAAATGAATAGTGGTGATACTGTCTTTGCTTACGGTTCGGTTGTCTGTCTGTCTGCTGTCTGTCTTTTTGTCCACCCAAAAAGAGGTAGAAATAATTGAACCAGCATCAAAATCTTTTTCAGGCAGCCAGGAGGGTTGGCTGAGATGGGAGAAATGCCAAAAAAATTGAGTTAGCTGACCATAAAAAATGACGGCGTTGAATTTGTAGCTCCTGCTTGCCGCCCCCCCCCTCTCACCTTCGTGGATGATGGTCTTACGCCACGGGGCGTTGTTATTATTATACTATGTTTAATCTCCGTATATGCCACAGGGCGTTCTAGTTTATAAATATATTTATATATTTCCTCCTAAGCTCTATAAGAATAAGATAGGAAGAAATTCGAAAGCTTGGCTACAGTCTAACTTCAAACAGTGCCGCCAAAACCCCTGACATATGGGAACAAGGAGCTTTATTAGAGAGGAGGGAGCCAGGAGACTCATCCGTGAAGCTTAAGTGTCGGGTGTGGCTTCCAGGTGTGGCTCCTGCCAGTCGCCGTATGCACCAATCGCAAACTAGTACATAATGAGATTAATGAATGCGTCACCGGATTTGGTTGACTCACTGGCGAGCCGATCTTAAGGCGGCACGGTTCCCTCCTTCTTATTAAAGCTCCTTGCATGAGAATAAGATAGGAAGAAATTCAGCAGCAGGCCATGCGTGCCTGACTTCTGCTCCAGAGGTGCCAGGTGCCGAGCGAACTTTATGGCATCCGGAGTGCTGAGTCGGCAACTGCTTGAAGTGCAGAGCTGGTGGGGGCACCTGCCTGCTAGGAATGGGAGGGTAGGGGGCTCGGGTCGTTGAACTTTCTTCCGTTTCGAAGCCATAGTTCTTAGCGACCCGTGGCCGGCTGCAGCTGTACTTACTCGTCTTGGGCCAGTTGGCCTGTATCTGCAGCACGAACCAGTGCGTGTGGGTTTCCCAGTGAAAGGTACAGTCAAAGTTGACTTAAGCTTTACCTTTCGAGAGCTTGGCGACAACCTAGGTTACACTAGTGCCGCCAAAACCTCTACCGTACAGGCCACCGATACCTACAGACTGAATGCTCATTTTTCCACTGAAAAATCATTTGTAGGACAACGGGGTATTACTGGAGAACTTATTTTCTACTGTCATTTATAATGACGGCTCGGGCCACTAGTCATTAACGATTTAACAACCGCAGCAGCAATAGAAGCAATACAACAGTGTATAATCACACAAAGTTCATCCCTACATCCGCTATATATCACTATGAAAGAAAGCCCTCAGCGAGTATTTTATAAAGCTCGATCTTGGCCGTACTTACAGGCTCTCACGTGTCGAGCTTTGATCAATACAAAAGTTCTGAAGCACATTAAAAGTTTGGACAGAATTACGTCAACACACGCGGTCTGTTGAGTCGCCGGAAGATCTTCGCCTTACAAGCAAGCACAAATCAAATGGCGGCGGGCTAAATACGTTATTCTGGAAGGAAATGATAGTGTGCTATCTGTTGACTGAACTGAGAAACCGGTATGATGAAAATCTGATAATTTGATAAGCAGTACATATGGAATTTCGTGATAATTCGCTACAAGAGAGCAGGAGTCAGGCACACTCGTACACAAAATAAGTTTACTGAATGCTAGCCTGACGTAAAAAAACATGTTTTTCGCTCCAACTTAATACAAAAAATATCTAAGAAGGCAGCAATATTAGCATAGAAAAAACTTTTCGATGGAATCTAATAAATGTCGCTGAAAAAAGCGTCGTGCAAACACAGAATCATTATTAGCGTTAATATTTGGTAGCACTTTGGTGCAGGGAAAAAGTTGAGCATCGCCTCTCCACTCTAATCATTTCCCGAGCAGAAAGCCAAAGACTTTTGTCCCGCTGACCAGACGATGCAATTATCGTTTGTTTTCGTCCTCATCTATCAGCAACTTAGGGAACGATAAAGAACAGCGAGCCTGTGGAATAAGGGGCTTGTTCGCTATGATGTGTGCACCCTCCGGAAACATAAAGCACAATCGGCAGTTCCTGGACCTGGAAGAATCAAGAGATATGGCGGGACCCCTGAAGGGGGGCTGTTGGCGAGCCGGAGCTGAGGTAGCGCCCGCCGTGTCATTTGATGCCGGGGGGAAATTTGCAAGCGAAATTAAGAGAAGAGGCACTCGATAGGCGGGGGGAAGTTATGAGGGGTGCAGGTGAAAAACTGCAGCCCACGACGGGTGCTATGAGCTGGAACAGACAGAAAATTTGGAACAAAGGGTAGATATCAATGAGGGCATAGAGGCTCTATATATGCAAGCGCAAAATATGCACGCCATATGCGGGTGTATGCAAAGAAATTTTTGATCATAACTTACTTAGAGGGAAAACACTATCAATAATTGTATAAGTAATGTGATTACGATGTCTATGTAAGCTGCGCAAGCAACTACACAGAAGCTTTTTTTACAACGGATTCATCTGAAATTCATTTCAATATTATCGCGCATTTGATGGCTGCACCGCAAGAGAATACTCAGAAATATTGAAGAAAGAGCAGATCTCAATGGGGACAGTCCGCTCACCAAATGTGATAAGTTTAGCGTAAACGAAAGCTTCAAAGTGGGACAACTGCATTGAAAGTACAAGAGGCGTCACAATTTTCTATCACAAATGACATGACGACACCGAATTAAAATTTCCGATGCGCCCTTCATGACACTCGACAATAACTATTAATCGGAATTTTTAAATATCCATAATACTCCGACAAGAGAAATAATTTCAGAGAACCCTGTGTGCGGTGACACATAAGTAGTAACAAAGTGGCAGAGACAAAGAAAACTGCGTTCAATTTTGTTGGCATTGAACAAGTGCAAATCAATAACTTCGATGTGTTTCCGCTTTTCAAGCCCCATCACAATCAAGAAACTTCACACATCAATGCGAGAGAGAGAAACGCGTTTACGACCATATCGACTACATTTTTATCGTACATCATTTTCGATAGTAAAACCGTGCAGACTTCTTGACCAACCCAATATATTGAGATAGAAAAGGTATGAAATAGTATAACCTGAGAGAGTAGTAAATTTAACTATATAGAACGCTGTGGCGTAAGACCATCACCCGCGGTGGGAGCAAAGAAAACGAAGTCATTTTAGATGGCCAGTTAATCCTAATTTCTCATACGGATGCTGAGTTCAACAAGGCTAGCGCCGCGCTGACCGCCCCGTGCAGATCTCTTAATAATAACATAGGAAAGATGGGATGCCTCGTGGCGTGAGACTATCTGCCGCGGTAGAGGCAAACTCGCTGCGGTGGGGACGCCGTCATTTTTTGTAGCCAGTTAGGCCTAGTTTTTGGCATGGGTCACATCTAGGTCAACCTACCAAACTTCCTGCAAAAAATTAAGAAGATTGCTCAACTCCTTCGATCACTTTTTGGATGGACAATCAGATATATATACATATATATTCAAGAAAATATAAACTTAAATCTTCAACAAAAACATTATCACCGCTCTCACTTCGTTCGCGAGTGATAAAAATCTCATTTGAACAGCTGAATATAGCTGAGCAATACAGAAGAGAGCCAATAGCAAGATCTTTGGATGGCACATACAGCGCGGGGTCAGCTCTCGGTATTAACTTTAAATTTAAATCATATAATCTGAGCAAAAATATCCGAGTTGCACAGAAGAGAGCTAGGCCATGCAGAACGAGTTAGAGAGAGACCGTTAGAATGACAGATGCAGTGACAGGTCAGGCGTCGGTATAATTGCCATGGCACCATAGAGTGGGAGCTGAGGCACGCAACGGTAATTACTTCTATTGGCTGCCCAGAAAGCTGAAACGTTAGCGGCAGGCAAATGAAATTAAAATTGAGCCCAGGTGCACGAAGACGAATAAGGCGGAGAGAAGGTGGCGACCTTTATAGCGTTACATAGAACCTGCAGAACGTTATAGTGGCGGATGAGGGAATACGGTCACAGTACAAGAAAGTAATGTGTATGTATACTATTATATTTACGTCAGAAACGTAATAAGACAGGTTTACTAATGGCTGAACTAACTTCGGTAAATCAGTTGCGCGCTTGTCATTCACTTCCCATGTATAGCCTCCTTCGTTGCACGAATGGAGAGACAAACATATTTATTGAAAATCACGAGCAGTAGTTCACGCATTTATTGTGAAAAGAACAAAATTTTAGCCGCGTGAATTAAAGAGCTCTATTGTACTCGTGTACACATACTGTATATGTAAATTGCTACACGTCACTAACGCAAACAGCGGTGAGAGCATATGTCACTTATGTCCTCAACTTTCAGCTAAAATTGCCACATGAAATGGTCAAGTCTATTTCACTACAATAGGGAGAACATGTTCTATAATACACAGCGAAGCGTCCGTTTTTCAGTGAGAGAGCCACTGCCGCTGATAACATGCACTGCCTTGAGAATTATGCGCCGCATCCTAGCAAATGACAGGGAAGCAAGCCAACGAAACAACGAGCACTCGAACTGTTGGAGGCGCACGGTGCTAGAAGGACGTTCGTGTCTGATTCATCCAATTCCATCGACGCAATCTTATTCGACTAACTTTACCTTGTCTTGTCAGAAACCTGAAGCCGGAGCGTTCAATTCGGTAAGTAAAATCAAGTTTCCGGGCGTAGACCATAAATTGCTTGCGCACAAGACGGTCGGAGAGCTACGTAATTCTGTAAGCAATGTGCAAAAGTTACCACGCATTGGATTAGCAAACTGTAGAGTTTGTCTGTACTCAAGTAAAAAGTAATGTTCATATAAAGTAAGTGCAGAAAAGACAAACTAGAGAAATATTTTAGGTGATAAACTATGTTAGGCCATGCATGCCTGGCACGTCCGACCCTCTCTCTATCTCTCCTTGCAGTTATAATTAATAATTAATCACTTTATTCACAGTTATATTTAATCAGGTAGATAATAAACTGCTTCGGAAAGCCAAAGCGCATATTATGTCTCAAAAAGTCAGAAGCTCCTACAATGGAGCTCTACCTGAATTTTTCAAAGAGTCATTTCAAGCATTCTTATACGTACTTCGAAAGTTAGATGCAAAGCTTCGCAAATTAGAACGATGTTCAGTAAAATGATAATAAGATAATTTCAAGGATAAAAGCCTGCCATGCGTATCTATTCTGCGCAAATCTCATTTACGGCAATCACAACTTGTATCAACACGCAGAGAAGCTAATGCGCAGAGCGCTAACAAAGCGCGGACTTTTCTGAACACAATACCGTGAAAATTTGCCAAGTTTCAAACGAGTAGGCAAATGTTGAAGAGCAAATGTGGGAGCTAATTGCAAAGCGCGCAGTAGCAGCAGGCGGCTATAAAATAAGCAAGCAGATGAGGATATTCGGTATTAAGTTCGTAATGTTTACGACGGCCGCAACAAAACTGACGGCCAAAGCATCTGCTAACAGCAGTCGCCACGATTGCTTATTTCCAGTCCGCGGAGTATGAACGGCAACACAAGCGACTAAAAAAGCTTTTAACACTTCTAAAGAAAAACTGGGAGGTACAAATAACAGCGAACGAAGTACCGTACTTGCTTTAATTCCGCAAGTTTCCGGAAAATAAACGATCAAGCCAGAATTGGGCATGGACCGTCGCGCCGAATATATGACGAGGTATTTTTGTATGATCTGTTCCTGCAGATGATACGAAACTTCGTGAGCACAAACTTTACATTGCGTGGCGTTAATATTTCACGTCTTGACAGAGTGCAGCAGATGACTTTAACGAAATATCAGAAGTTATACAGGCTATGGTGTTACTTGTGTTGAAGTGACCTCGAATTCGTCCATACAGGTGCTGATTATGGAGCACGTGTGAGGCTGCACTGCTAGGTCAGTTGTATCAGTAAAGGTGACATCAGTTTCATCGAACACCCTAACTTTGAAAGTCACTTGCACTGGTCTGTGCTGCAGATATATGCCAAATAACCGCAGAGAGGAGCACGGCTGCAGTCAACCGAAGATCATAGAGCTATAGCGCCAGTGACAGAAGTCTCTTATGCCGTGACTTGCGACCCATCGGCTATCCTCATTTCTGGTTAGGGTCAGTTTCCCCGCAATAGCATCCGGATGCCGAATGCTAACTCAGCAAGCCAAGCTCAAAAACTCACCTGCTACAAACAGTGCCAAACCCACGAATTCCGCGTCTCACAGCAAAACTTAGGCACCCCGCTACCGCGGGTGCAAATCACTTTAGGGTAATCATGGCTCCAGCTGAATTTAAAATTAATTACAATTATTTAAACGTGTCTTCGTTTTCCAAGACATTTAAAGAAGGCCTATGCGATTTTCACGAAGACCTATGCAACAGCGTAAATATTTCTCATATAGCGCCTCTGTTAGTACTTGCATGAATTACAAAGAGAACTAAAAAGAATGGCATCATTTACGTGGAACTCGGATTGCAAATCCAACAGAGCACGAAGTTTCACAGGCAGTAGCATAACATTTTCTCTACCCCATTCGGCATATGTTGGAATTACACGAAGAAATAAGACACGAGAATGGCATCGCATTACACGGAGTTCGGATTGCAACTCCAGCAGAACATTGGAGCTTCACAGGCAGGAACATTAAATCTTCTCTGCAAGACGCGGTCTGGCGCCACTCCAGCCGCAAGACCTCGATCCTTGCTGCTTCCACCGCCGACAAGACCACGAAAAAATTTATCTGCGTTGGTATCGCAAGGTTTTGCAATCCCGCCATAATGGACCAGCATGAAGGGATTTACGGGATATATAGCAAGCTAGGAAGGAAGAGGGAGGAACGAAGCTCATAATGAGTGATGCAATACGCTATAAATACTGTCAACATTTCGGGTACAAAAGTAGTTCAACTTTTGCATTATTTCGTTGCTGGTATTACCGGAGACAATAACGTAAGGGAAAAGGATTCTCAAATCAAGCCCCGACTTGCCGAAACTACACGACAGTACATAAAAAAAATTTATCGGTCTGACAAGTCGTAGTTTTTGCTCGATTTGAAGGATTACCACAAAATTCAATTAGCACTTGGTTGTATTTCACACAAACGAATGAAAAAATCTTCTGCGGCTCAAATTAGTTTCGTAGATCTATTGAAGGACAAAAAGTATAGTTGCTACAGATACTTGCCTATATCACTCAAGCCACTAAACAATGCCGGGGTTAACAAAAACGTTACAAAGCGTGATCGTTGACGCATGGACAAACTAACACACAAACACACGTGAACTGCAATGGTTCCGTTGTGCCTATTGATGAGCGCATAGGTGCGTGCTTGGTCCGTCTATGTTCTTTATTCTATATGCTTTACCTTAACTTATTATGCAGTAGATAAAGTTTCTTTAACCTAAATCCTTAGCATCGTGACGAAGAGATGGATCAACGAATCAAGCGAGGGAGCAAGCAATCAACCAACTTTACTGTATCTAGGATAATCAAATCGTCAATTACTGAGATTGACTAGCTTTTTGTGTTTTTTATGAAAAAGAGTACAATTTTTGACATTTAGAGGTTGAAAGGTTCATCTTGATGCCTTGACTATTTGCCAAACGTTTTCGAAGCCCTGAGCCACTTAGATCTGTCGCTTCAATACCCCAACTGGACTGTCTCAGAGTTTATACTGGAGTGCTTTAAATTTTGTGCCCTTGTGAATAAACTGTTATCTTACGCAACTGAGGAGCTCCAAAGCAGCAGGGGATACGCAGCGACAGCATACAGAACCGTCAGGTATATTTCCTTAGCACAAACTTAAAACTCCTGAGCTGCAGATGAAATCATAGCTAGAGTTAAGAAATACACAACCTGCATTAGGAATCCGGAGATGCGAAGGCGTATATAAAGATGATTCCTAGTCTTTGGGCTATGATGCTGACTGGAGGGTAGCGTTGTAAAGTAGCCACAGTTGATCGGGTGATCTGTACGATATGCATCTGCACGCTCAAATTATGAGCGGGCGTTCAGCCTGGTGATCGTCCAGATACACGGAGTGAAAGTGGGGCGCACGGGCACGTTATACATAAACGACCTCAGGGTGCTGCGCCCCTAGTTTGTTGGACACTCCATCCATAGCAGAAAATACACGATTTTACTCACTCGCTACACGTCCGTTCATAAGCGGAGCTTGCGATGATACCGGTCCAACAACGGCATTATTTAGGGCTCCAGAAGTTGCCTCAATCAGCAGCCGTTACGCCGTACGTACGTACCAGTAGACCAAAAAAAAAAAGAAAGAGCACAGATAAAAAAGAAATAAAAAGCGAAGAGGAGGAAGGCACTCTAGAGAGAGAATGAGCGCTTGCTAGTTGCATGTCCTCCAAACGAAGGCAGCAAAAATTCACACACCACCAACACCTGCGGGTCTGTTCAGAAGCTGCGGTAGTAAAAAGGAACAAGTAGCGACAATCCACACAACCTCAGCAACTAGCCTATATAATGACGAAAAAATAGCGACCAGATGCAACATGTTGCTCTTTCCTCAGTCAGCAAAGGTCAGTAGGTTTGCAACAACTGATGGTATCTACAAATACTATTATCATATCTATGCTACATAATAAATAGCATGAATACGTGCATCGCTCGTCTGCTTTTATTCATTGACTAGTCATGCGTGTGTAGAATATATCTATATATATTGTATGCAATTGTCGTCTAAGTCTCACACTGAAACAGACAATCAGCGATAAAAACGAACGCATGTTGAGATCAAAGCAAAGATAGTACTCCCGACGATGTAATTTATTATTCACTAGAGTGCCCGCGCTATAAAAAACGACTGTGAGGAATTTGCAATGACCCTTCTTCATTGATCATACTTAATTTCGTTGCTAATATGCTTCTGAAAGATACGCTACAACAGCCAACTCGAATTGAGATAAAAGATGAGCGCTCTCTGTTTCAATTTCCCTGGGCAAAAAAAAATCGATTAATATCAGCAAGCAGTGAAGCATCACAGCATTTAATTCAATTTTCAGCGGCGTATCCTAACTGTAATATGATACTACACTTCAGTACATCGAAATTTTCGCTCTCAGGCGAAAACTGCTTCATCAGAAGAAGAGAGCAAGCGGGAAAAGTGATTGCTACGGCTTTGCACGGTGAAACATTGCTTCTCCTGTGCTTCGTTGATCACCAACTAAATTTGTTCGTCGTAAACAAAGAGCAAATAGAGCTTCGACGTCTGAAAAAAGTAATGGAAATCAGACTCCATGGCAGTGCTACGAGAAGCTTTAGCTATCTTCGTTGCATGGATTTCAACTTTGGCAGAGCAAGAAGCGCAGTTGAATAATCAAAATACGTTTGCCATCATCTGTGTTCTTGTCTTTTTTCAACCTATAAATTTTCATTGAAGCTTGACAGGATAACCACAGTCTCTAACCGGCCTAATTATCGTCTGTTTTTCAAAGTGTGACAGAAAATGGACAGATAAACAAATAGCTAATACTAGACTTCTCTACGCGGACTTAAAAACAAGTGTGGAGAAGTTTATTAATATCTTTCAAAATGAACCAGCCCAGACGTCAAGCAACGTTCTTATAAACAAATAAACAAACAGATATTTACACAACAGTTTTTATTATATTATAGATAGCGGACTTTACAAACTGTTATTTTTATATGCAGCTAACCATGCGAGGTTAGTACATCAAATTTCAATTTGCTCATACACCGTAGACATGGGCATCCTTTCGAATTCAATTACCTATGTTCTGGAACATTTGATACGGCGGATGCTTTCCAACTTTAATTTCTTTGTACCAAATGTCTCCACTTATTGGGCTGTTGCTTCAGTCCTTGGTAATATTATATTCGACGCCGTTGTTTCAGTCCTTCACAATCGATGCCTTTCATATGTTCTTCAGCTTATCTTCTTCACAACGGACAATACTGAAAACTTCAAACAAACATATCTTCAACTTTTCGTAACAATCAAATTTTTACCTGAATAGAAGTAGCGATAGCAAGCTAGTGGCCTAGATACTGTATTGCTTCTGAATATGTTTGTGGCGATTTCTCGTAACGTCTGACTGCCAGGGGTTAAGAATTTGACACCAAAGAGATTTAAATAAATGGAACCTCATCGGGCGCTACATATGCTTCCCGGCAGTACAACGATGAGCAGCGAAGATTACAAGGGATTTGCTGAAACAACGATTTTCAATCTTCGTTTTATGATGGCGCAGACCACTAACTTTAATACAGAAAATGGTGCTTCCCTTTTTATGCGACAAACTATTACGGTAGGTATCTCTTACAGTCACGCAGTATGTCTTTCTTTTTAATTCCGTCTTTCTACATTTTCATTTCCGCCTTGTTCAACTTATTACGGAACTGAGTTGAGTTGCTATAAAAAGAAAGAAGCATTTTCCGTAAAAAAAAAAAAAAATGCTGCACGCGCCCACGCTGTAGCTTCATTACAAAGGATCAATATTTGACGAACAGAAAAACTTTCAGGTCGTACTACAACAAAAAATCTCACTAAGGTCAATGGAACTCAAATATTGCCGTAGATGACAAGTGCTGTAAACAATACACGCGCGTGCTATACAAACAATACGTAGGTCTGGAGCACAAGACCCGGTATATACGGCCGACAAAAACTCGTATTTGTGTACTTTTTATGGCAACAGAATATTACAGAATTCTACAATTCATCAGGCATTTCTAAACGCTTGCCAGCCAAAAAAATAAAATAGAAAACCGCCAGCCTTTCAGGCAGAAGGCATTCATATTTGAGCGCACCATGACACATGAGGAAACTGGAGCAGAAGGATAATATCCCGCTTGATATTCTGGGCAATAAAGTCGGGCTGCGAAGCCGCCGTTCAATGCGGGAACCTTACATGACAGTTTAATAGAGCTCAGCTGCAGTACACCTCTTCCAGGCGACGCAGTTAATGGGTTAGGGGTGCCACTTGACAGTGGGTGGCTATAGG
>LQNS02278075.1:10770674-10788283 GCA_001587735.2 Parhyale hawaiensis | reverse complement strand
CTTTAAAGTGATTGAGAACTCAACAGCACCGGCAAGATAGATGGGCATTATATAAAAGAAACTGCCGCCAATCTTGCTAGAAAATCTCATTAGCTCCATCGACAGCAGCGGATTTGGCTTCACTCGATATTCTTGAGGAGCACTAGCAACGAATTTGCTAGAATCTGCCATCCCGCACGGCCAGAATCTGGCCATCCCGCACGGAATGCAACCTATCGATGAAGGCCAAATTGCGACCACCACATCCGCGATGCGTGAGGTTCTGCCGCTGGTGGACAACACCAAGTTCTGGTGGCCACAGAGGTTCCAAAGTGAAATTCAATTATACCGGGTGGTGAGCAAGAGGAGCGATATATCGTCAATATTACGAATTATGTTGTCCTTATTATTTATACTGTATACTACCGTTGAACTTTTGATATTGTTCAGTTGCATAACTGTTCTCAGCATTAGAACAAATAAATGTAAACACGCGTGCTCGGGTAGCACGAAAACTGATGTTATCGTGCTGAACGAACACGTCAAGTCGCGGCATGTATTTCCTGTCAGAACACGGGACTGCGTGCTGGTTTTGGAACAGCACTATTCTCGGTACACTGCTGCTGCTGACCAGACCCATAATTTAAGAACTCATTCGGAACCTCAGGATGTAAGACGAAGCGTGGCCACCAGTACTGTTGAAAACAAAAATCTTGGATGACAGTGATGATACACAAGAATATATTAAAACTATAAGAAACTGGCAGCAAGATAGGTAGCTGGTAACAAATAAAATGATGCAAATGCAAGTCATTTGCTTAACTTTAATATAAAGTACATTTATTGGCGCTTTCAGCCACTGCATCATATTGCGTACACAGCAGGCCGATTGCATCATACCTCATCCTATAGTAAAACTAAAACGCTCCGTGGTGTAAGACCATCACCCGCAGTAAGGGTGAGGGAGCAAATTCAACACCGTCATTTTGGATAGCCAGCTAACTCAGATTTTTGGCACTTTTTGCATTTCAGTCAACCCACCTGACTGCCTGAAAAAATTGTAATGATAGCTCCACTCCTTCTGTCTCTTTTTGGGTGGACAGACAAACAAACAGACAGAAAAACATACATACAGCTAGCCAAACCTCAAAGAAAAACAGTTTCACCGCTTCGCTCGTGGGTGATAAAAATTCATCCTACAATTATCAGTTTACGTCTAGATTTTGACGTGTGCGGACCTCCACTAGTTTCTAGGAATATATTATGAATTTGAACATCTGTAGATATCGTACCATACGGTGTGTAATTCCTTACTCAACTGCCGAGAAAGTGCACTGATGCACACATTGGTTTCTTTCGAATGCTGAATGGCTCGCACTATCCTGCAGGAGCTCGCAGTGGCGCGCGCATAACAGCTAACCGCTACGTGGAGTGGTCATTTCCAGCTCAGGTTTTACTGAGTCGTCTGGAGTGCTTCTCGTCTCTCGGATAAAATTCCATCCATCCGGTGTTTGACAATGACATTGTGTGCAGTCGTTTTAGAGCACTTTAACGTTTTACAATATATTCCTTTTACGTCCAGCGTTCGCCACGCACAGGAACAATTTGTGCCCGGTGAACATCAGTCAGTGACGACTTTGGGTCCATGCTCATACTCACAAACATCCTCAAATACTGGGTAGTACATACGTCCTCAACTGGGCAGTACATACGTCCTCGTCCGCTAAAATTTGAAAGCAAGTTGACAGCACCAATTGCCTCACAAGAATTAATTATGACGCGAGCGGTCTAATGTTTACGAAATCAGATGCAGTAGATGAAAATGTGACTAAATGTATTGTGGAATTAAAAGTTCTGTAAATTACTTTAAAAAGGGTCCGAGGTTAGATAACACATGGCTTTTAATTGGAGGCTTCATCCTATAACTGCAACATATATGTTATATTCTCGTAGTAATAGCACTGTCAGCAACTTTCTGTGTAGATAACAATTGGCCAGAGAGGGTTATTAGTGTACGTAAACTATCAACATCGAACGACGTACCAATGAACTATAGAACGTTGAAATATTGAACTATACCACGCTGAACTATAAGACGTTCAACTATATAACGTCGAACTATATTGAATCATAAAACGTTCAAGTACAGGACATTGAACTATTGAACTTTTACAATTGAACTACTTATAAAACGTTCAACTACAAAACATCCAACTGTATATCGTTGAAGCATAAAACGTTGAACTATGAGGCGCTGAAATAGATGCCGCTGAACGTGGTAAAGTTGAATTTTGAATAACAGGAATGTGCGCAGTCCATACCCTACCGTGAAAAAATAACCAAGGGGAACTTACAAATTAATGAGCAACAGCAAAAGTCAACCTGAATATTCAGCAAAGAAACAAATGTGCTGGAATTTTCATATTAGCAATCAAATTACAAATGAGCAACAGCAAAAGTCAACCTGAATATTCAGCAAAGAAACAAATGTACTGGAATTTTCATGTTAGCAATCAGCACTCAGGTCGAACCAACTGACCACAGACAATTTTACTAACTGCAGTGAATACGGAGCGGGAAATTGACTCAAAAATCCATGCAAACATACAAAGTACAAATGAAAGTAGCAGACTTTACCGGATACTTTTATTTATTTTAGAGAGAAAATGAGATGTTCGTGTCGAAACTTGAAACTAAAAATTTGCCAATTGCTGGCAGTTTCCTGAGAAACATTTTCCTCATCAAAGGAAAAGTTGGAGGGCATCCTGAGGAAAATGAGCATTTTTTCCGCTCCCACCGACTACAAATGCTGGTTTTTGTAGAGAAAGTCAAATTGAGTTGCCCCAGTTAAGTCACGAGATCTTCTTTCGCATATTATACTAGGACTAAGGCGAACTCTTTAAAAACAGGGCAACCATTAAGAAAGAATGCCCACGAGTACCTAAGTATATTATTATAGCAGAGAAGCGGAAGCGGTCGCCGAGATAACAACGTTACAATTATGTAAAAATGCCTATAAGAATCTACATTAATTGATAGGAAACAGAAGCCAAAGTGTGGGGTCAGGATAACAGCGCACAAGCTATGTAGGAGGGACCACAATTTAGCAGCTACGTTCTTTTCCTTGTAAAGTGCCTATGTCTGCATTTTCAATATCCAATCATAAATTTATTACAGTTAGTGTATTATTTTTAAGATTGAAATATGTATTCAGAGATTACTATGACCACTGATAAATATAAGCATTCTGCATGAATCGAGTTTCTGTAGAAAAGAATTAATATTTAACTGCTTTCGGTAAACCAGAACAACTTATCGCTATGCCAATGCCTATTCAACTTGCTGATCAATATAGAAACACATTTGGGTCGCACAGCAACGTTTAAGCAACGTACACAGAATATAGAGCGATAGTTACCCGAGCCATTTTGAGCACCGTATGCAGCAGGTAGGTAGTAGAGTCGAAGTTATATTTGAACATAGGCATTTGAGCAATTTACAGTGAGCAAAAAAAAAAGACAACTACATATGCAAAAAACAAACTCTGCAAGCTATACTTATAATTGGAGGTCATACGAACTAAACATGAACACAAGGTGAGCGGCAGAGGCACATATCGCTCGCAACAATTTAGGGTACCAAATTCAACAGACACGCCAACAACGAACGGCACACTGTTAAATACAAGACATATTCATATTTTACAAATAATCAAAGTTTACACTCAATACTATTAGGATACTAGCGTACTGGGAGGTGAAAAATGCCGGTGAAGAATATACTATAATAATTCTTTATTGATCAGACTTTTATTAATATTTTGCTGATAAAAATCTCACTGCAGATAGCCAAGTCAAATTAATGGAACTTGAAATGAGCGTTCTCGGCTATCTTCCTCTTAAGCAGCGCAACGTTTCCTTCCTTTCCGTTACGTGCAGAAAAATTTATTGATTTCATCAGGCACTCAGGTATCACTCTTAATAATTAATGGTGGTCTCGATATCACAGATGCTACACGAGATCATATCAGTTGAAGAAGTCACGTTAGAAAAAATAAATTGTTGCATCAAAATTTTCGGGTTCTTCGCTGGCCTTTTTGTTCTCACGGTACTTTGAAGAATGGCTCACATCTCACGCGGTCGATCACCTACTCAATTACAGGGTATCCAGAAAAAAGTCCATGGAAGAAAAAATCCCCGGTAGCAAAAAAGCCCCAGAGGAAAAAAGCCACCCAGAAAAAAGCTCCGCCAGTCTCTTCAAGTTATATTAACCCTATCTGCTCCGAGGCGAGACAAAATTGTACGCCCTATCGTTTTTCGTTCACTGTTCTACGCTCAGTGATTTTCAGTGCCCAAACTTCCGTGACATTTCCTAATTACTCATGAATATCAATAAAATTCCAAGATACCCGCACATTATAGCCAACAATCGGGATAAATATTATTTTAGAAAATTCGGTAATAACATTTCCGTGAACGCTTGCTTCTGGATTGACGTCAGGCAGCATCACAGCAGCAGGTATGCAGTGTTAGCCGTCCACTAGCTAGCAAGCAAAGACGAAGATAATGTGGTACATACGCTCCTCGCTGTTTGAATGGTGTGCATTCGTAGATTTCTTTACGAAAAAGAACTTTTCGAATGATTACTAAAAGACAGCAACAAGGCTAGAAAAAAAATAGACGCGATAATACGTTCAGCTCTTTGAAGCCAAAGATCATGATCTCAATTTACAACATATGGTTTGTAGTAGGAGCAGAAGCATGGACAGCAGCACTGTCGCTGTTTAGAAGAGATTCGCCGTCATAAATGAAGCATAATTGAAGTCCTAGTTTAGTGTATAAGTGCGTAGCCTAAATGTATCAGGAAGAAGAGTGGGGCTAATTGAAGTCTGGCCCATTCTAACTGTTCCCTGCTGCAATTATAAGTGCAGTGCCACTGTGCAGTTATCTGCAGCTTCAGAAGCTACCGTGAAAGTATGACAACTGCTGCTGATGTGCTGCCGGAGCATTCACCCTGTACTGTCCGGTGATTTTTTCTTATATTCAAACTTAATTAACAGTAAAACTACTCCTTGCCCTTATTTATTAAATTAAATAGGTGAAATAATAGTAGAATAAATGACTCTGAGA
This sequence comes from Parhyale hawaiensis, assembly GCA_001587735.2. NCBI lineage: Eukaryota > Metazoa > Arthropoda > Malacostraca > Amphipoda > Hyalidae > Parhyale > Parhyale hawaiensis. The sequence continues at coordinate 10,783,175 of LQNS02278075.1, read as the reverse complement.
CTCTGAAGAAAAAAACTCGGATATTGGGGAAGTTATAGGCATTTTTATTGGGCGGTACAAATGTGTCTCGCTATGGTGCTCAAGCGGCTGAAAAAAAAAATTGGTAACGGATAGGGTTAAGGAGCTCAACTCCGTTATTTTAAAGTACTGGGTGTTCAAGTGTAGATAATTATTATTTGCTAGGCTAAATTTCACTTAACATTTCTTGGTGCGAACGTGGGCTACAACAGCCCCTCATATATTATAGGATAAGTGAGGTGAGGATAGGTTGGTTGAAGTTTGGTTAGGTTAAGGCAGATTACCTCAGTCTGACCAACTAGTTGCATCGGAAAAATTCCTAGGAGAAATATTAGGTCTATAAGGTCAGAAATAATTTGACAGTTAGAGCATCTCATTAGGTAAAAAACAACAACGGAGATGGTTAGGTGAAGCAAGGCCTGATTTGCCAAGAAAAAATTATAAAGTCGAAATCAGTGCTGAAACTTCTATGGACTAATGCACGGGGCGAGGTCAGGTTAAACTAGGATAAGTTAGGTTAGAGTAAGGTACGGGGGTTGCTGCAAAACATTGCCTCATGCCTGTAGGCTTGATCTATCATTAAAGTAATGAAAGTTGTGGCACCTTGAGTTTGCGAGATAAAAATTTCCCTCCTGCAAGTAAAAGCTCGAATCTAGTTTTGAAATTTTTGAATGTCAAGCAGCAGTAATAAGAAAATATAGCTCAGTGAAAAGAATTCACCCGGCATGCTCAGTTCTTACCGTACCCTAGATACCAGCAGTTGAACCATCAGGATCGAACTTTGGCTACAATAAGAATTTTAAAAGTTTCAATTCCTGCTCAGTGTGATGTTTCAACAACCACGAAGAAATTCAGCAAAGGAATACTTGAACAACATCAAATGGTTCCAACTACGCTTCTACTTTAGAAAATGCAGTAGCTCGAGCATATTCTAGAAACAATATTATTTATGGTAATTTAGGATTCAAATTTCCAGCCACTCATGTTGTTGTTCACAGTTGATAAATTTTCTGCTATCTAAATCCTAACATCGTGACGGAGAGCCGGACCCACTAACTGAGCGAGGAATGGAACACAACCAACAAAATACGATTTTTAACATAATCCTTATATATCAAACTTGACCTGTGCCGAAAGCTTGGCCAAATAAAATCTGATGTCTGTACTGCAGTCATTAATAACCTGATATGATTAACCTCGACAGTCGTCCAGCCACGTTTTCGAGTATCCCTATATAATAAAACGCTTCTTGTATTTATTTATTTTGTGTTCGCTTTGAAGGAAATAGATAGGCGAAAAATAAGCCAGGTTGCAGATTTAGTAATTCAGTTACGTTTTCATAGAGATCGATGATCAGCTTGCAGAAGATGGTGAAAATTGGATCCTTATCTCTTCATTTGGATGCACTTCTTGCTTGAAACACTTCTTGAAATCGGGACAATATGTATGCAGCTTCTGGACTCCGATTTTATAAGTTTTTTCTCTCAGCAAACATATCGATTATTGCGTGAAGTTTTTCACGCACGGGTCCACGAGTAACTAATAGTGGATTTCCGCGTGAACTCAACCCTAGTTCTTTTGCTACCCTAACAGCATTCTCAGCCGCCCCAGAAGCTACTAGACGAGCTTAGCTTCTGAGGCGGTCAAGACTTCTGTTAGGGTAAAGTAAATAAACTGTGACTCAGACCAGTTGACGCTTGGGTGTGAGAAGAAACAAGAATCAAGATACTTCGGCGAGCTGGGAGAAGCTGTAGGTATCTTCATTGCTTGGACTTCATCGCTAGCAAAGCAAGACACATATTCGAATATGAGGCAGCATTGAGATCCTATTAATAGCAATCTGGTAGTTTTTTTTAGCTTATTTAAAATAGCGTACCAGAATCGCCACTTTTCCAACTTGACATAATTTTTGCCTGTAAGTTAAAGCAGGACAGAAAAAGAACAACTAAACAAACAGATAAATACATATTAATCTTTACTTTAGAGTAGATTTATGCGTTAGGTCAACTCTCCCTATAGCTACTGAAACTGTAGGCACCTCAAAAGAGAAACAAAGGACTCGAACGTCAACAACTAGTAGCTCAGGCACGGACAACAACCGCGCACCGCACCAGTCAGAAACGAAATGGAAAACTAGAACAAATATTGTCAGTTAAGACGGGAAAATGAAAATAAACAACATTTCAAGAGCTGCATAAAAGAGGCACGACTAGAAATAGAGACACTATACAGCAGGGGTTCCCAACCGGTGAGGTTGCAACCCCCTTGGGGTAAGGGAGCCCTGGCATGGGGATGGGGCGCTACGTATCGGTCTTACTAGAACTGGATTGAATTTTTGGACATCTGTTAGAGATTTCTTAACCTCTCTCTGACAGAAAACGGTATGTAAATCAATCTACTGATAGTAAGAGTTTGCTTGGACTTCAAGCATGAGGATGGGAAGTCGTGAATATGAAAACGTTGGGAACCAATGGACTACAACATATATGTAGTTTTCAAGCTGAACGATACGTACATACAGTGGGCGTAAGAGATTCCCATGAGACCGCTCGCTTGCTCGCCCCCCTGGGGACCGCATAGGGCGCGTCACCCCACCTCCTGGCGGCCCTCTCTACAGCTTAGGCTGCCAACTGCTATGCTTTATCTTTAATTGTACTGGTTCGAGTCTCAGTAACTACGCTAACTTATGGTAGGTAGAGCTGCACGACTGCGTGATGCTTTAACTATTACCGACCATATTTCATTCTTGTAGGAATTGTTCTATTAATAGTATTCTCCAGATGTGGTAGTGAGTGTAAAATGGTAAACTGCAGAATAGCTCGACCCTAAGAAACAATACAGAATAATAATAGAAGTACAACAGCACCACGAGGCATGGTTTCAACCCTCGCAGGAAAACTTTTATTATCATATTGGAATAATACTATAATAATAATAATAATTTAATATGCAAAATTGGTAGCAATGGGCTCAAATGGGTCAACTAACAGTTGGTTCCAGTCTGCTCCAGAAGGTGTTACTTCAGTTCATTATGAAGCCGGAATTGGACTCTGCACTTTCATTGGAGTAGCACCCACCATCAACAACGGTCCCACATGACGGTGGTGAGCATAAATGGCATTATCAACGGTGTTATCTGGAATTTCAGTGACGACGCAAACTAAATGATTTAATGTCACATCAACCCTGAGTGCTGTATGAGTGAGCAACTTGGGAACGACTTGGGAACAATTACATTTTTTTTATATAGTGGAATGAACTGAGCAACATGGAGTTTAATTCAGTATTCAGAGTCACGAAATCACAATATAAAGCGTACTCCAGAAGAGCACAAAACAAATCACTCATATATGTTTACACATGCAGACGAGTGAGCAGCAACAGATGAATGTTGAAAATTTCTGGCCTTCAATGTTTATCATATCCCAATGACAACGAAAATACAAAAAAAAAATAAACAATACGATTTATGTCGGAAAACGCTACACAAGAATATAGCAGCAGACAGTGAAATAGCTTCCGCACACGAGACATTCGAACGATCCATGCGTAACATACAACACACATTTACTTCCATTGCAGTATCGATGCTGCCAACAGAAATCGTTTCTGTTGATTTGCTGAGCTACACCTACTATTGCAATTTCATCAAGTTTCATCATATATTTATATAGGTGCTCGAGGTTTAACTTGTTTCACAGCTGCGAATTAGACGCGTTACTGTACATTGTTGAGAGCAGGGCTGCTCACAATAAACTATAATGAACGCGGGGTGGAGCGGCTGAGCAGCAGCGTGTGGGGTTCGCACGCAGGCGCCGGCCATGCGCCATTTGACATTCTTTATACGCTACTTTAAGAGAACTTCTCGTCGAAAAAGGTCCCTCTCAATGTTTTACGGCGCACCAAAATATTTTATGCCATTAGCACTTTTACTTTAGAAGGTAAAAACTTCCGTCGCGCGATTTTGGAGCAGTTAATAAGTCATTGAGTTTAAGCATTTCCAGGGCATTAAGAATTTATTTTAGGCGACTTCAATTCGGTGATAACTTTTCTAGCTGTGGCATTTCTAAGCGCTTGATAGAGTCAGGGAGAAAAAGTTTTTTACAACCACGAAAATGAAACAGTTATGAGATAGAGCGTGAAAGTTACCCTGTGCACCCATGGGGCGAGGAAACTGTAGAGATAAAAAAAAATACAATTTTGGCAACAGCATAAAACCCATAACTACCCACGGAAAACGATTCACTGAAATTTAATAAAATCAGTTCAAATCGTATAAAAATAACATAATCGTGAATAACACTAATTTTCGAGCTACGCAGTTCACCACTGTGTGTTCACATATGAAGACAACCGTAGTGTGGGCAGAACTCTAACCTTAAATCGCAATTAAATGATGACCTCAGCAACAGGTTAAATACTAAGTAAACAACTAACCATCTCTTGAAACTGAATATCCCTGCACACATAAAAAATAATTTCACCCTTCCATAAAAAAAATATAATAATAAAGTAGCTACCTAGTGAGATAGAAAACAAATACAGAGATAAATCAAAGACAATATGAAATTAAAAATTTAAGTTACATACTGAAAGTTTGAACCAAGAAGCAAACTAACAGGTTCAAGTTTTAGCGGTTCTGGAGTTCCGTTCTTTTTAAGCAAGTCTCTTTACGAACGAATTTTCATACGCTAAATGCGTCACACGATCGGCCCAATCGGAAAATTTTATGCAATTATCCGATGGTGCCCTAACGGGCGCTGTATTTTTGACTTTTCTAACATTCCGAATGGTTAGGTTAGAGTCTGAAATTAGCGATTAGCTTTATATATAACGCCCACATGGATAATTCAATTTCAAATAGTATTTCTCCCGAGAAAAAAAAAATCTCAATTGGGACGTCAACTCATTTAAAGGTATGAGTGTCCCATTTTTTAGGACATATGCTCATGTTGGAATGAACTAGATTATAATTTACTGTAGTTATTATTATTATTATTGAACTCCCAGTTCCACCCCCACTAGCAGCAATTTTGTGCAACGCACTGAAAGATAATTTACTACATATATCTGCATTTTTACATCAGAAGCAAACGTATGCTACCTGTTTCGAGTATAGCATTAAAATAAAACGTAATTTTTGAGATAATCTCGACCAAGGCGGCCCTCGTAGACATTAGAAGATGAGAACGATTACTATTGTTCAGGAAACCTAGAATGAGTGGTAGTCCTTAACGCACTATTGGGCGGCTGAAAAACACCGCAGTAGAAATCGCATTATAAAAGTAACTATGTACGGTCGAACGCCCATAACGTAAACTTCCAAAACAGAGAAAATTCCCGAAAGTGAGACTACCTACAGTGACATCTGTCCTAAATTGCAGCACTACAGGAATGGCCGACACCTCAGTAAATGATATGCAGAGAAAAATTGTAGTGAGATTTAATTGGAATTATATTCAGAAGTAGTGCTTCACGATTTCATATGGTGTTGGCCAAAAAAGTGTCTGACGAATGTGGGGGAAAACATAATACTGTGTAGAACTGCTCATCTACAAACTGAGACTCCTGTTAAAACAGTGACCATATATTTGTCGACATTTCTGGAGTTTCACCGCATAATTATTTTCCAGGTAAACTGTAAAAACGTGTCAATAAGCAAACAATAACATGATCGCTAAACACGCAGTCGAGTCAACTGCGACTAGTTTAGCAATTCTGCACAGCCAATAAATGCTGCAGCATTTCCCGACGTCCCGACGACCTCGGCGAAAATATCGAGTCAGCTCAACGGCTTCTGTCAGGTCTGTGCGAGCTGTCCATTTTATACAGATAACGAGTTTTTTTTTTTCAACTAGCATCTAGCGTCATAGCCAGCACCCCGCCGGTGACAGGACCGAGATAAGTGCCCAGTGCTGCTTTTTTTTTTTGCAGGGCTCGAATGGCGTAAACAAACCTAATGAGTTGCTATTGGCACCGCAAAACAGGCGAGTGTTGCCAAGGAGCACGTACGCGGCGGCCATTGACGTTCGTAACAAGGATGAAACTGACGGTATACATACACCGGAGCAGCATTAGAAATTATCTGACCAGTCCAGTCCGGATGGCACGGTAGTCCAGTGATATCCGGCCAGCACTGGTGGGTGAAACCGAGTGACCGCGTGATAATTACGATAGCTACGCAATGTTGTTTTTTTAGTGAAATTTATCCGCGGTATTATTGAGGCATACGAAAGTTTTCCAGTTAATTGACCCAGTGGAATTAAAGATTAGACCAGGTGTGTCCAGCTAACACTACGTTTTTCAGTTAGACCGCATATATGGTGATTGTGATCTGAACGCAATATTGTTTTGCAAGGGTATCCATGTTTTCCAGTTATTTAGTCCACTGTAGTACAGAATGAGGGCTATTCATGTACCATCCGGATGGTACTGCATTGCAGTGGGTGCTCGCTTTGTAGGTGGAATCTGAATGAAATGATGCTATTCGACTGTACTTTGTCTGTGGCGCGTTTGAAGCGCTCTGAAAGGTGTTCAATAATTTCTTGGAACATCGAATGGAAAATGGTAGGGTCGTGTTGAATAATTAAGGTTAGGGCTGGATAAAAAGTGTGGTTTATGAAGTCTTTCAGTTTCTTCTTCAGTGCACAACCAAAAGTATCTAAAAAAAAATTACAAGGACGTACTATAGTAGAAAACAAGTTAGTTTTGCTTAAAACGCTTACCTCAAAATAACAACGCCAAGCACTCGTATAAATAACTAGATGACAGAGAATACCAAAGAAACATGAGACAGTAATAACATCCAGCATACGTATAAATTACGTACTAGATCACACAGTATACCACAGAAACATGAAAAAGTAACATTAAACACCTATATAAATTATTAAATGAGAGTATACTACAGAAACAAGGGGACCACGGCAGCAGTCCGCCCTTCTATACATTATAAATCATACTCAATTAACCCCTGTAGTATTTCTGAACAATAATGGGGTGGACGAAAATGTTTTTTTATTTTCCGTAGGGATGACAAAAAAAATGGAATATCCAGAAAAGTTCACACTCGGTGATAAGGGTTCGATCCGAAAACCTTCAAGGATACGGTGAATTTGTCATACTGAAATTGTCTCGAAATTTCTTCAGCGTATCAGAATTAAAATTAATTGGTTGTAATAAATTGGTTGCAAGGAATTCGTAGTCAGTGCGGTTAAATTTCAATCATTCGTCGGTGCCATCTCTTCCTGTTATTCCGTCGTGAATTTCAGGAATGCGTTGAGGGACAATCATGCATGAAACATCGAAATATTCCGTCGGGAATTTCAGGAATGCGATGAGGGACAATCATGCATAACACATCGAAATATTCCGTCGGGAATTTCAGGAATGCGATGAGGGACAATCATGCATGACACATCGAAATATTCCGTCGGGAATTTCAGGAATGCGATGAGGGACAATCATGCATAACACATCGAAATATTCCGTCGGGAATTTCAGGAATGCAATGAGGGACAATCATGCATGACAAATCGAAATATTCCGTCGGGAATTTCAGGAATGCGATAAGGGACAATCATGCATGACACATCGAAATAAGTTTGAAACAAAGAAAATGTTCAACTGTTTAGCTACAACTCTGTTCTTGAAACGGTTCATTTCGTAACTATGTATTAACATCCGCCGTCAAAAATGACAACAGAGAATATGAGTCACACCTCTTCAGTAATTATGCCGACCTCTTCAGTCATGATTCTACCAATACTATTAGAACGATGCACTAGCTGCACCCTCAGTAGCTGCAGCTAGCTTGATCTGACTATCGATGTAATAACGATCCGCGCCGCCAATTCCAGTTAGGAGAGCACAGTCATTTTATTCAGAGCAACTCCATCTTCTGTCAATGTAAGCTATTTCAGCATACAAAAATTACAAAAAGAATAGAAAGAAACGGTGACAAATTTAACCCTCCTGTCATAGGCGTATCCAGAATATTATAGTGTTTCGACACTCATCCGAGTGAAATGCTGGTTATATACATGTAGTGGTCTTAATTCATCTACAATAGGTATACTTCGACTTCAGACGAGAGCATCCACAAATTGGCGAAGTTATTGGACGGGCTGTTGAAAATGTATGCGGTCGAAACATTCAGGTAAATGAACGATGTACTGGTTTTGGAAATAAGAACATTGTTGACATCTGTGCAGAGAGTGTCAACAGCGCGAGGGTGAATTTCCGCTATAACAACGAATAACACTGCGGTAGAGAAGACCAAGGTAAAAAAAAATAAATAAAGGAAACTTACCAACCGTGAGAATAAAATACAACAAAATACTTACGAGCACAGCGACCCTTGCCAATTTTGAACGAATTCGAAGTCTCAAGAAAGCAGCTCCGGAACTTACCTGAGAAAGAAAAAGAAAGTTTACGCTAAGATGAGAGAATAATGCTGTCGACAGAGAGAAACAAACGGAACTTATATTATCGGAGCTCAATACTTGACTAACATTGCTGTCGTGTAAATTAACACTTAAGTAATAGTAATTCTCAATTTCCCCAGCATAGAAACATAATTTCACCATACAATAAATTTTTAATAAAGTCACATCAAATAAAAGTAGGTAGGCTATACAATTAGGATATCGTCCTGGAATTATTTAATTCAAAATGGGAAAAACGATAGAGCATTTGATGGGATACTGAGCAGCATAGTAACAGAGACACGATATGACATCACGTACAAAGTTTCTTCTCTAGATAAAGCCAGGCAAGCTGCACAACCGCTCTCCCATCTACAGCAAAAAAAAAAAAAAACCTAAGTAGACACCACGTACGCTATTTTTCTGAAGGCGAGCACTCTACCGACAGCACAACACTGTCTGCTTATCAGAAAGTAGAATATGCGGTAGGAATTTCGCCGGAAAAACGCAAATGTTCCTTACGAGGGCCAGTGCGCAAAATAGGAAGGCTTGTTTGTGTGCTGGGCCACTAGGAATGATAATCCAGATTTTTATAGCTGTATTTGCGTGCAGATGCACCTCTTTAACCATTGCACAGGGGCTTACAGCTGTATCTACATTATCGTGGTGGGATATTTGCCTAAAGATGTGGTCTTCGCAAAGCACAGGCAAACGTGCAAGGCTATCAGTATTATTATGGCATGTTTGTCTACAGACATATAGTATGTCTTGGTATATAACAGGCATGTAGGTACATAGCACTCAGTGGTATTTATATGCACATTACGATGTATATGTCAGAGCTGCCACGGAGAACTTAATGGACAACGAAACGTTAAATGGAGGGAATGCTCGCGTGGGCACGTGTAGCCATGTATGAAATGTTAACATAGGCAAAAGATACAATACCTATGTTGGGTGGTCATTTGGTCAATGGAAGCAATACAGCGTGAAGACTCTGAAAGCATTTTCTCAAAACGAGGAAGAGATGCGTTCTTCGCTGTTGTATATACGAACAGTGCGCCTGTGCTACACCCACGCAAACACAGAATGATGAACTAAATATTTTTTTAAGGAGAAGAACAGCGCAACAGGTGGAGCCTTAAATGACAGTTCCTCAGTCTTTATCTGCGTTGACAGGCGCCGTAAGAGATTGACTCATGTATCAATCTTGACCCAGTTGACTTACATTTATATATCAGTTAGGACATCTATTTATTGTTTACGACACATAAGAATTGTGCACAATCATGTATTTATCTTTACCAGTTTGACACATAAATGCCACTTAAGAAATAAAGGCATTAGTTACGGCATTTCGAAGATATTCGTATTCTATAAGTATCGCTCCTGAGCATCAATCATCAATCTCGAGCCGTTTCGACATTCGTCATTCAAGAAAACTACCTATAGTATTAGGAATATCTGTCTTAACTGAGCAGGTGAATTTAGATTAGATTTGAGTCATAAAAGAAATCTGAGCACAATTGATCTATTTTGAGTCTTCTGAGTTCTGACTAACGTCATTCAATTAAGAAATCGTAGGAGTAGTAGTAGTAGTATAAACCTTTACTAGCGCTTCAGTGGCACACTGCCTATAGGGCCGAAATCTACCTAAGGATTAAACGTATCATTTTCAGCTCTCTATCCATCTCTTTTTCTGATCGGCATTAGTACTTTACTATATCGAAATGATTCCTCAAGGTCGGTGACGGTTGGTTAAACCTCTTTAGATATATAATTAATAAAATAAATAAAAGGATCAATCCAGAGAAGATCTGATTTATGTCACTTAAGAAATACAGACGTTGGACTTAGTTCGAAGCATCAGAGCAGGAGATAACAAAATGGTACTCAAAAAATACGAGGTGTTCTCGTACCAAGTTCAGTCGCCGCCCCACAACTCAGCAGACAGAGGAACGGCACCACCATGTTCAGGAGAACATACGACCCAAGGAACAAAGCAACAGCCGCCTCCAGCTGCACAAATGGTGGGCCGAATTGCAAGGGAAAACTCGTAGTAGCGCCGCCCCAAGCGACGCAACGTGCAGTAACTGAGGCGTAAACTGCGCCTCTCGCATTACAGTACTCGCAGGAATTTTCAATTCCGGCAGTTCAACCAACAAGAATCATTGCGGTAACACAAGATAAGCACGCGGAGAAGAACCTCGTTGAACGATCGAGATCCGGCCTCACATAATGAGGGCCACAAACAACGAGCTGAAACTGTAAAATCTGTCGGGACGCACACACACACAAAACCCAATGCTAGATGGCATGCACCCACAGATAAGCCGCACCTACGGCACAACACAGCCTCTCAACTTCTGCAAAAGTCAGAGGTGTACTGACCCCCGTCAAACAGCTGGACTCTGTGTAAAAAAGGGAAACCCAAGCACGGCTGACAAGGATGTTTGGTAACAGCCAGTTGAGGATGATGCGGTAGTGCATAATAAAGATTATTAGTGAAGAAGGAATAAAGGAAAGAAAATGTCTGCAGGCATAGCTCAGGCTAAATTTATGTAACCTCACTACATTTGCTCCTCCTTTTAGTAGGCGTGACTCTCTATTCTATTTCTGTACAAGATTGCTTTAATATTCACAACACAAAATTATAACACAGTGAGGATCACAAACTTCGTCACAAGCAGGCTTCGATCGAGCACCTACGTACACGACCGAGACCCCCGAAATGAAAGTATCACTGCTTCTATAAGCAGCTTTCACGGAGCGAATAACATGGAAATGCGCTTGGTGTCAAGCTTCCGATACGCAAATGCCCTCGACAGTCAGACAATGCAAATCAAGAGACTCTATTGAGCTGGGGCTGAGCCACTTAGTGTAGAGCTATTCTGTCTCGCCGGCAGAATGATGCGCCGCCCAAAAGGAGTTACACTCGAAAAATTGGGAAACAGCGACTGATGGAATTTTAAGCTATTTTCATAATTACCAGTTTAGGGCCGATATAAGCTTACGTTTATCAGCACTGCTGGTGAAAGCATCGTATCTGCAGGCGCTAGCAACTGAACGATAGATATCGCGTGTCTGGTTATATTTACTGGATACATATTATACGTATATGTATGTATGAATACCAGTGCTGAGCAGCACCTCAGGGAATAGCATGGACAAAGATCATTATCACTAGCAGAACGAAAAAAGAATAACGAACAATAGAAGAGGGAGTAAAAATGTCTCTCAGCTGACGTTAAAGTAACATACATATAGGATATGAAGTACTCTCGACGGTGCAAATCTTCATAATGCACAATAAGTTAGTCTAAAACGATTGGCCGTATGAGACAATCACATTATTACTTTCTACTTCTGCTCACCTACTACCAAAACAACTTTCTCTGGAAAACGATTTTTCCCGTAATAAGCAGTCTTATGACGAATTAGCTCAATTACTTCAACAGTATTTGCAGTTGCTCGGTGCATGTTGGTCGTCTACACTGGGAAAATTTTTGATGCACGTAGGTGTTTCATGGCGTAGTTTAGTGTGTGTTCGCAGCAAAGAGAAAAACACATTTCAGCCCGAAAAAGAAAAATTAACAAAAGCTTTGTAGTTTTCGTGCACGTGAGAAGCGAGACGCAGTTACATACTAACACGCAGATCGCTATTGTTATTCAAAGTTTCGTCTCCTCAGGTGCATCAATTTTATTTTACAGGGTACCTTTTTTAATGCATCTTGGTGCATCATCGGCTTTGTCACAAAATTGAAACACATAAGTGCATCAACGTGACCAGGTGCATCATATGACCTCAAATGCATCATTGTAATGCACTTTCTCTTTCTAAGGCACTTGCGTGTTTCGGTTTTGGGACAAAAAATGCATGTAATTTTGATGCATCTAAGTGCATAAAATTTTCTCTCAGTGTAAAGCCATTCTGCCCACACCCTATTGAAAATTAGTGCAGTTTCGCGCTTGATTTCAAGCAGTTTATCGCAGAGAAAGCAGTTTTATAACGCGCTGTAGCAGTTCGCCGCAGATCTCTTCAAAGGTCGAGAAATAC
>LQNS02278075.1:10740886-10750967 GCA_001587735.2 Parhyale hawaiensis | reverse complement strand
TACCCAAATAGTCGTATGAAACACGGCAGAGCACAAAGCAAACGCAATAAAATTCTATGGCGGGTCAACCGATCGCAAAACTTTCAGTGCAGTCACGCATATTCGATGATGAGACTCCGGTAAACGCCGCCCTGTTTGTTCGGTCAATAAGAATTGTCCCCAATACGGCGGCGAATGTCACTTCATTTCCTCAGTATTCAAACGCATGCAGGTGCACCGAACAGCAAGTGTAGCATCTGGTCTGGAGTCATATTCACAAATTATGCTTCGTTTTGGATAACAGCTACATAGTTAGCAGAAGAACTACTTTGAGAAACATCTCCTGTAGCACCAAAATGGAAGCATAGCTGCACCTCACGGCACGTGTACCATCGTAAGTAACATTTAAAGTTGTCTTCAGAAATTACTTGGTTTTGAACGTTCAGCCAAAATTTAGTTAACAATTATTATTGACCAACAACATATATCTGAGCAGAAGCAGCGGCCGCTCGCAGCACCCGTGACATTTGAAGTTCTTGTTCCAATTAAATTGTCTCGCCTGTCTGGGACGTGTGGTCACGCCCTAGTTATGAGTGAATATCTTTTAGGGTATACTCTTCATGCCAGCTAACTATCATAAAAACTTTTTAAATAATATACCTTCGAGTAATTTATGAGAGTTCTTCGCATCTTTAAAAAATAATCATGGAATGAATATTGATGTTATTTGTTGTCCTTGTTGTCCTTATTGTTTATAGCAGCAGTAGCAGCAGAATATTACATTTCAGCATGATACGTTCAAACTACAGCAACTCCAACAACAACAAAGACAGCGACTATGGAATAAGTAGTAGCAAAGGGACTAGCAGCGGCTCGCCTCCATCATTTACAGCAAAAAAAAAAGACACTAGTACGTATTTAGATGGCCCATGAAAAACAACTTTCTTTCTATAATATGGATCGTATTGATGCATATATATAGTGGGGCACATTGCCTGAAATCGGCAGGTTTGGCCTACGGTTAAATGAATTCATTATGTTTACATGTCTAAAAAAACATGAAAATAATACAACATCCCGCGCCACAGGCTCACTGCAACACGCTCCGATTTCTGAAGTGGTCCATCAACAGCTGCACTTCGTTGCTAGCATGAAGCCGTGTCGCGGGCAAAATTCGTTGGGCCGTTCGTTGTTTCTTTCCCCTTGACGTTATTCCAACTAGCAATGCACGAATTTCTACCACTTCACTCCATAGTCAGCTTGCATATTTGAACCTGGAATTCCCCTCCCATCCTATGCCTCATAGGATGGGACATAGGTCACAGGGTTAGGTTAGCTAAATGCACCCATCCCACGTTATGGGGAGCGCGGGCAGTATAACTGGTTTGAAAGCCCCCATTATATTAATGTTATCGGGCGTTTCATAGTCTCATTATATTGAAATGTCTCATAATTTTTTATACTGAAATATGAGACCTAAATCAAGGATTGAAAAAACAGACCATCACCACAGACAGTGTGCACAAAAGTGACAATCATGATCCGCGTTACGCAGTGGCTTATTAAATTTGAGATTACATTTCATACAATATAATATGCACGTAGAGCTACAGACATTTTCTTTATTACTGATGCTTCAATACCACGGAAATATTGAACAGTAGCAGCATTTGATAATCCGAAGCGATAAGTTTTTGAAGCTGACCTTGCTCAGCAACTGACAACAAAGAACCATTCAGCTCCGGCCAAACTTGTGATAACATTTCGAGATGATGAAATTTCTCTAAAAACCCATCGCCAAAGTTCGACCTACACCCAAAGAAGAAGTCTGAAGTTAAAAAATAAACGTCCACATTAATTATTTTGTTCATGGCAAATGTTAGACCGCATAAAGATGTCTGTCACATGCAGACAAAATTTCCGACTATTTGACAAGAAAATCATAAGATGGAGACCAATATGACAAGTGCTGTGGCCTCTAACAATTGCCAAAAAAAAAACGCAAATGCTTCTTTGAGGGCTCTTGTTCCTCGCAATTATCTATAAAATAATTTTATTCTGCATGAGAATGAATAGAAATATTTCACAGAAGCCTTGTGCTTGAAACAAGATAAAAAGATTACTGACACCCGTACGTACAGATATCCTCTGTATTGTTATTAAACCCACATCCACGGGCGTAAAGGGATGGTATTAAAAACTCGAATGGAAAAATAAACAACGCCTAGTCGCCCAGACCGCTCTCGGGAAAAGCCACTCAAGAAGGAATTAACTGTCAATTAGAAAACTTGTAGACTTGCACGGCTGAACATGAATCCCAGGAATTAATTCGTTGCGTACGTAGATGGAGCCAAGGAAAAGAAATCCTGACTGAACTACAGCCTTTGGCACCTAATTATCCTCTCCAATAAAGAAATGGGCCTCAGCAGCAGATAGTATGTTTTATCTACACGATTTTGGAGAAAGACCGTTATTAGAAACAGCAACGTCCATTGAAAAATATTCTTTGGCGGATACAGAGAGCTTGTTTTCATTTCTGCAGCCATTTAGACACACTCGTAATAGGTGTTTCAACAATAATACCGTAAAATAACGTTTGACTACTCTATATATGCTCATTAGCGCACTATAAGGTTCGGCAATAATAGCAAAATATCGTTAAATTACAGGGTTGTACTCTAGTGGTCAAACAAATGGAACCGCACAAGGCCGAACATTGCAAAATTAGAGCGCATCAGCCCACAATCAGCGAAATTGGCTAATTGATGGCGCTTCCTCTCCGAGTGGGTCACATTAGCAGCATTGATAGCGAGTGAAGGAATCGAAGCCAATGAACATTTATTGCACAAAATATTTTATATTACGGAAATCGGGAAAAATGCAGTTAATTCGACCTTCCTAAAAAACAAAGGGATATAAAATGCCGCCTCATTTTTACATTTTGTAGCCTTTCGATGTTACGAGTTCGTTCGCATAAAAAGCTCCGTATGAACTTAAGCTTAGTAGACAATGGGACTTACTACTACACAATGCCAAAACAAAATTATTAAGTAGACAATTGAGAAGTAAAATTGTAGTAATCATTAGCAACAAATGTGAAGAGATGAGCAACGTATAACTCCAAGACCTGCCCCAACACGAACAGTGAAAGCAACAATATTTCTCTGTTGAATATTAACAAATAGCATAATCTCACGCACACCAAAATCTTAGCATAAATCCCGGCATGTAGACTGAAATGAAAGAAAAAAGATAAGTATTTTTATTTTCCACGTGATTCGGTATAGCTAGTTGTTAATGTTATTACCAATTGATTTTAAGTAAGGCTTATAATAGCATAACCTTCAAATCGTTTAGAAACAGCGTGACGGGGAGGATAATAATTTCAGACGGATAAAATAACAGGCAACTTTATAGTAAGCTTTATATGTATGTTGGTGTAAATTCAGACAAACGATTTCTTTCTAGCACTTCTCGCACTACGCTTGCAAAATTCACAGTAACCCGTTCTGTCAACGGACTAATTGATTCCTGAGGATGAAAGAAGATACGCACAACTTTTAATATAGAAAGCCAGCGGCAACGTAACAGTCTAGTGAAAGAATAAAGTTAAGAGCCTTGTCGCAAACACAAAATTCAATAAAGATCGCACCCAACACCGCCCTGGACTTGACAGGTCCAAATAACAGCGAGCTATCACGCCTCCAGCCTTCACGGGTCCAATAAGTTAACGTTTAGCCCAGCATCAGAATTTCGCAGGTCAAATAAACAAAACACTCGACAAGTCTCCGCGGCCTAACGAGTTCGCTAAAATGTTTAGAAGTCACAAGTCTAATGAAAAGCAAATCGCGTTAATTTCAGTGTCCATGCACTTAGAGTTCTGATACGAATTTTGTCACTTGCTTGAAGACAGAATTAATTTTAAGAACAGAAAATTACGAACCACAGAATAGAAAGATATGTGAAACGCACAATGGAGGGTAGAAATCTTAGTACGGAAAGCTAGAAAACCACAGACAAAAATAGAGAAGATAGTAGAAACAAAAATCGCATTCCCATTTGCCGAATAGGGCACGGGATTCAAAAGAAAAAGAGAATGGCGGGATACTACCAAATGGAAAATGACAAGGAAAGCGGCCAAGAGGCTCGTAACAGAACCGCGAATATAATCATAGTTTATCAGCACTAAAGTGGTCAGCGTAACACAGCATTTGGAAAGCGCCTGACTTCAAGTTCATTATTATTATATTAGATGTTTAAGCCTCCCTAGACACAACTATGGTGATTCAAAAGTGGAAAAAGGAAGGGACATGTACTACAGTATGTCGACAGAAATGTGGAACCGATGCACGAAAGTGGACCAACGCGCATGGAAACAGCAAGTCGGAAAAGAAGAGGAAGACCAGGTGAAGTAAGATGAGTAGGAGTACGAAATCAGGAGAGAAGCAAAGTGGGCTCGAAAGACAGACGTCCCGTAAACCAAGCTAATGGCTAAGGTAACCTATGCAAACCACCAGGGGGCGCTGCTTCCCATAAGATGGGATGGGTGAATTTAGCTAACCTAACCCTGTGACCTATGTCCCATCCTATGAGGCATAGGATGGGAGGGGAATTTCAAGTTCAAATATGCAAGCTGACGATGGAGTGAAGTAGTAGAAACTCGTGCATTGCTATAGTTGGAATAACGTTAAGGGAAAAGAAACAACGAACGGCCCAACGAATTTTGCCGGCGACACGGTTTCATGCTAGCAACGAAGTGTTTACATGTCTAAAAAAATATGAAAATGATACAGCATCACGCTCCACAGGCTCACTGCAACACGCTCCGATTTCTGAAGTGGTCCATCAACAGCTGCAGTTATATTGCCCGCGCTCCAACAAATTCATCAAATGAACACGCTTCCAAACCCTGAAGATGCAACAAGACCATCCCGCTCCACAGGCTCAGTGCAACATGCTCCGATTTCTGAAGTGGTCCATCAACAGCGCCGCAACCTGAGGAAGCGGCGCCTTGGTCCACCAAGCGTATCGATTGGCAATGCGCCCGTTTGAGAGACGCGGGCCACCATCATTCTAATTGCTTTACTGAAATGTACGATATCCTTGGAGTCAGGGCTTGGCAGTACAGAGTCGAGGACAGTTTCCACATTGAGTTACGGAACGTGTTGGGAACTCCAAACAATCCCAACCACATGTCAGGAGGCAGATCGACAAGCAAGGGGTTCCCAGATAAACTCACCCATGACGGAATTTCCATGTTATTTCGTCGTAACTCACCTATGCATAAAGTTGACGTCAAGTTAGAGGCATAAGCCTGCTTCTGTAAAATAAGTAGGCTATTTTATGTCATGCACAGCTGAAGTAATACATTGGCAACGTATGTTATTCTAAAAGCCCGGAATAATATAAGTCTCGCTACTGACCGAAGGGCTTAAATAAAGCGAGTGTTTACAATTAGGGTGAATCAAAAGAGAACACCAACAAATAATAACACGAAGATAAATATCTCCATTGGTAGAATAAAGTTAAACGCATATTAGTATACCTACAGTCACACATGCATTCGTGCCGCTCTGAAAAAAAAGAACATTTCAATTTATGTAACATTTGGAATGCTACGTATTCATAACTGCCATTCAGTGCAGCAAGATGGGATTTCTTCAGCGGTGCTCACACAATTACAACCTACTTCAGTGTTACACATAGGTTATACATAATACATATCCTCAACGGTCACTTTTTCTCGGATATTACAAATACTTATTTGACCGGGTGTAACATAGCAAATGTCCATCAGTAATGGATACCTGCAATGAAACCACAGGCCGATGCCAGCGGCTATTATTACTCCATCACTGGAGGATCGGGGCCGCCGCTATACGAGATGCATCAGCCGAAGTCAACAACAAACTAAAGCAGTGAACACAATTGGCGGGAGAGCAGGTAGGTGATAGTATAAATATTTCCCCAAGCAACTGGAAGTAAACAAGTATTTCTGATGGAAATACAGGCAACAGTAAGAGCAAGGAGACGCGATACCATTGTTATTTTTGATCGAGAAATCGGGCAGAGCCACACGGAGATGAAGGAATCTACTGATATTATAATCAATAGAACAATGTTCAGACTGTTTTATTGCATCGCCACGCCGGAATACGAGTTGAGAATGGATTGTGCACGATAATAACCTGGAAGCTTGACGAAGAATGCATGTTTTTTCTCTGACGAATAAAAAATATTTCTATAATGAATCATACTGCGGGAATCTCATATGTAGGAACTAATTAGAAATTGTAAGTTTCTCTTACAAAATTTATACGTAAACGACATATTTTGCTCTCTGATGGTTGTGCTGGGTCAACTAATGCAAGTATGATATTTAACGAAAAGTATACTGATTCTCTCAAAGTCAGGACAATGAGATGCGCTCTTAGTCTCCAGCTAAAGATAGAAAAATCATAGAACACCTTACTCATGGTGATACGTAATGGTCCTGGCTATAAACTATCTTACATGTACAGGCGATGGCAGTGTATACTATTGCTAAACAGGAGCCATACAATGGACCGCAATGCAGTGTAGTGTGTAATGATGCTATTGCCTGATCCTTGTATCTAACGTAATTCTAATGATAAAATGTGCCTTGTGTACCGTGTCTCAAAGTGTAACTACTAAAGTATATCAACTTATTTAGTATCGTGCATCTGATTTTACGGAAAGATATAATATATGTGGACAGTGAATGGTACGCTCAACCAGTTACTCCTTGAACGTGGTACTTAATTAATCTCCGATTTCCGTAGGAATAACACGTACAATTCGTAACGTGACTAATGGGCAAAGTGGGTATTAACGAACACCTAAGGCGTATAAATGTTTGCCACTAATACTTACGCGGAGAAGAGTGCAGTCCTGACACTTTCAGCACGCTTTCGCGTGCGTCGATGATAAGTACCTGCAGGCCTGTGCACCGATGATAAATACCTGCCTTAGTGTTCTTGTGTAGAGCAAAATCATCGCCTTTCGTGGTGAACGAACAGGCCTTGGAGGCGTTTCACATCGCTACACGGGTACACGGAAACATACTAGTTTTGGATAAAACGTTTCTCAAAGTTGTTCTAGATCTACTCCTAAGTGAAGTAAAAACCTCTTTCCAACACTAAAATAGGTTAATTCAAATGAAAGGTATCAGCTTTATTAATTTAGATCGGTGTACGCGAAGGCCACTCATCAATATTGCTCCATATATATGACAAAGACGGGCACCCTGTTGAAGTCGCGCGCCGCCCGTATATTTGAGTATCACTTGATAATATAATCAACACTATTCATACCATACACTACTGTATAATTTTGCTACAAAAGTTCTTTTTCTAATGTATTCCTACGCGAAAACAGCCACTGTAACTAAGCGGCGTAGCCTGGTACAGATAGGGTTAAGGAGCTCGACACTGCATTCATTCACGTGAGCACAACTTCTCTGTGTTCACGTAAGGAGTTTTAGAGAGACCATTTCACGGGCTAGAGCGCAGCACTTTAAGCAGCTCTCCATTAAACAGCGATATGAAACAAGGGCAAGCAGGTGTGCGATACATTCTTGAAGAACCATTCAGTAATATTGAGAGTCTGTAACAGGATGGCTTTAGGGGCGCAAACAATAACTAAGTTTAATTTATGAACTGGCCGCTGGCAATGAAGAACAATTCACTATCCTGTATAATTTAGGGAATCATAATAATTCACGGCAATTAAAGGTTGTGACAATAACGATGTCTAATGTATTGTCAAACACTGCTATATATAGAAGTACAACTCACCGTCCTGTATGAGCAGGGCATTATTCACTGCCAAGGCGCTGACAAGAAAAAAGTATGAAAATAATTCGAAGTATAAATCATTGTCGGAGAATTGACACAAACGATTAGTAATTCATTATTCAGAGTTAACAATAGGAAAATATAATTCGTTGCCGGAGCCTTGACAATTAAAACAATTCACTGTTAGCAGCTGACAATAACGAAGCATTCTTCACTATGGCCAGCTACAGAATAACACTGAATATAATTCACAGTCAGGGCCCTTAAAATAACGATGCGCAAGTCATTATTGGAAGTTGATAACATAAGTATCATTCACTGCCGGCAGCTATAAACTTAACTCGGAGTGCAGTTCACTGTCGAGGACAATAACTTGAAATGACATTCAAAGTTGCGGTACTGTCAATACCCTGTAACAAATATACCCCTGTAATTAATGATGGAGACGCTGACAAGATCAGAAATTAAATCAACGCCGGAGTGCCTAAGCTACACTTAAACAGTTCACTACATTAAAATAATACGCCCTTCCATATTTCACAGACACTATGAATCTGCCATGGAGGATTTTCTCAGACTTTTTGAATATTTATTACAGAGAATGATAACAAAGTAAACTTTTTTCTTTTAGGCAAAACCAAGTCTTGCGGCTGGGAATGGCCGCACCTACACACTCACACGGCAGTATTGGACCCTGCTGGCACGTGCATTAGGCCGAAATGGGCAACTCTGCAGATCCCTATTCTCCTAAAGGACAAACATTGGTGACATCTGAACCGCAAAGACAAGCACAGGATCAGTGCAGCGCACAGCCTCCGGGGAAGCATGCAATGCGTTCGCTAAATTCGACAGCGAAGCAAACAAGCACCAAAGAGTCATTCTACTGAGAACAGAGGAAGTCCTGGACATAAACTTTCCCTGAAAATGGTCTATGGATGAATTTATTACTCGCTTGTTGTGAAGTGCAACACATATGATTCAAGAGGGAAAGGTGAGGGACATTGTTATGCCGAGAGAATCATAGATGTGAACCCCCAGCGGGTGAGTGGTTAAGATTACTGCCTCGCTCGTTGTCACGCGTTCTACTCCCAAGCCAAGGAGGAAATTTTGGTGCTCGGCAAAGCAGCGACGGCGTTTTTTGCTATTCATGGTTTACTAAGGGAGCGGGAAGGAGCCACTGACCAAGCTGAAACGGGGATGGTCGGGGATCGCAGTTGTCAACGAGTCTTCCGTCAAAGACGCCATAGTTCGGACAATCTTTGGTGGACTGCAGCCGTTCATTCCTTCCGACCCTAGAGAGGATATACCTGCAGCACGAACCAGTGCATGTATGCTTTCTAGTTGGGGAGTGGGACGAAGCTGAGCGATTTTATCCTTACGAAGGCTTGAGGTTCCCACAATGGATCAGAGCGTAAGCATATCAAGAACAAGCCAGAAAAAAGGTACAACAGACAAAAGACAATCATGGACTAAAAGTTAGAAATATGAAGGAGTCACAGAGGGCGCGAAAGAAAGATATCCCGAAGACCTCGCACAAGTAACCTATGGGGTTTTTCTGAAGGCGTGACGGTGATCAAGGGAAACATAACATTAGATTAGATTATACGCAGGCTCGTGCACCACTAAGGCGCAAAGTACGTCTCGTTTCAAATTATCAATGATTTTTGTCTTGGCTTTTCTGCTTGTGGTCTCTGACTCTAAGTGGTCAGTGAGCTACTGACAGGAAAAAGGCGCAAGTTGTGCATCTCCAACCCCCCGACACGGGTGAACGCAGTCGTTCAGCTACTCCGCGCAGGAAAAGGAAACGAAAAACAAGAAGTTAGAAGTCTAGCGGGAATAGGTCGACCACCTCGATCAGAGGCCCACCTCCCGAAACAGAAAGGGAAGTTTTGAGAGTCTACCTAACTTTAGAAAACTAAGCTCGCCAGCAGGAACTACGACAAGCAGCAACATCCCCTGCGGAGAAGGCATTAGTGACCCTTGTGGTTGTGATTAATATTTGAAGATTATAATGAACATGAACAGTATTTATTGTAAGTTTTTACAGATAGCTCTATTTTATTTTCATTTCGTTAGATGATATATTGACATAGGAGTAATAAACATAATAAACGGCATCCAACATCAAGGAAGAATTCGTTGCACAAGAAAGCCCAGTACAATAGGGATGCCATAACATCAGTACAAGCCCGTGAATAGACTAGTTGGCTTAGAGTATTTTAATCGCAGCCGCACACTCGACGACCCAAAGAGAGAGCAAGGCGTGAGTACGTATATGATAGATA
>LQNS02278075.1:10729206-10740362 GCA_001587735.2 Parhyale hawaiensis | reverse complement strand
ACAATAGGGATGCCATAACATCAGTACAAGCCCGTGAATAGACTAGTTGGCTTAGAGTATTTTAATCGCAGCCGCACACTCGACGACCCAAAGAGAGAGCAAGGCGTGAGTACGTATATGATAGATAAATACGTCGTCCAACAAAAACAAAGAACAAGCCTTGGCCTCCGTTACGCACAGTCTCAAACGATATATCAAATTGAGTTCATAATATGAGCAGCGCACGACGGGGCTAGAACGGCAACACAAATCATCAGTTATTCCTGCACAATAAAAAACTCACAAAAAACAGACATGCTTCCTAGTTTCTTCGTCCGCCTCTCAACAATATCATGATTATTTACGAGCACGACGATTACGGTATACCAACAAACAAATAAATGATCGAAGCGAAAAGCATTAAATGAGCTAAAAAAAAAAAATACTACACGGCTGAAAGACCAGAGACAACATAAAAGCTAGAATATCCTGTGGAAAAGATGATCATATAAAAATGGGTGTTTTTTTTCGACAGAAAGCCAGAAAAACTTACATCCCAATGGGGGAACTAATCCGTACATAAAGCGCTATTTGCTAGCGAGAAGTAAATAGAATCCCGTACGCAGAGAAAAAGTCGGACGCAAGCAAGTTCTTGCAGAAGCCATCCATCAGCCGGCGCTGATGCCGCTAAGTCCCTCTGAGGAGCTTCGTATGAGATGAAAACGACCGCGTCAGGACTTGGAGATCTCACGGAAGAAGATTCGCCAAGCAACACACGATGCGTTAACCTATGCCTGCTTGATACTTTGATACAAAAAGTTGCTGCGTTCAGTAAGAACTTTTTTTACGGAAATACTTTCGTGAGCAGATGTACTGCTGCCGATAAGAGAGCTAAGCGTGAACTGGAGGATTTTTCATGGACGTGAGTTGGGATTCAGTACCTTTATCATTAATGATGGAGAGCATATAAGGTGTAGGATTTCTTTTACAGATTTGATTATGGTGATGTTTATCTACCATTTTTATCGGACACGTAAGATGAATACTGTAATATACGCTACTGCCGATGCTATGTTTGCATAAGTTTGTTGATATATGCCTATAGTCATCCTGGGTGGAGGGTATAAAGCCAGCTGGACTTCGTCCAAAGGGATTCAGGGTTAATGGTTTACAAATGGAGCTTTAAGCGAGGAAACAAACAGCGTGTGCAGAATTTTGGTACCAAGAGGGAACAATTCACGGCATCGAATAATGTCGAATAGTCGCCAAAGATATTCCCAATGGGTAGGAGAAGCAAGTAAGTAGAGAACAGATAGACGAACGTGAACCCAGTTAAATAGTCAAAATGTCATCGATTGGCCGACAGGGTTCATTTTAACTTGTCGGTATTTTAGAATAGACCGTTGGCTTCGCCTCTGTGCATCACGTTGCAGATGGAAGCAGCAACCCTATTACGCTACTGCCGATGGACTTTATTTCACGGAACAGAATTCTGTTGCCAGCAGTCTCACAGGCACTCGACTCGAGCGTGACGCCTGAAATTCGATTCAAAGCGGCGAAACCAACGCTCCTCTATGAAATTCCGGATAAGTCAAGTCTTGTGGGCTTAGCCGAACTCAACGTGGCCTACGTATATACCAGGCACGTGCCGTCAGGAGCAGACAGTGCCTAGCCTGATTAAAATACCTGTATATTAGCAGTTACATTTTTATTCTGAAAATATAATTAAACATAATTATGATAATTAGCACAATTATAATACAGTAAGCTGTATAAATAAGCATTTGAACTTTTTTCCATGTGCTGCAAAATGGATGCTTTGAAAACGTCTATCCTGAGAATAGGATTGACAAATCTAGAGCCAACCTGCCTCAATGTTTTATGGTGCGTCCTATGTAGCTTCCTAAGGGAAGTTTAGTCTACAAATATTTGAAACTTAGGACCGAAAAATGAGCGACAAACACGCAGCACTTTTTCTCCTCAGGAACTTACGATGGAATAGCGTGATGCATCAACGAGATTACTTTGTTTACGTAACTCGACTAATAGGGTCAATACACGCATACAGCTTATTTATTTTTACTTCGTATAAGCTTTCAGGATAATTGATGAGCACGCTGTCCTTAAAAAAAAAACAGTCACAGACCCACATTAATTCTCACTGAGAAAAGTGATGTACAAAAACAGCACGTCTTCCCGCGCATCAACTGGAATTATCTATCCTGAAGTGCTCATTCAACGCGTAAAATGTGATTTTTGTGCTCGAGAACGCGAAGGTAGGGATTTTCCGTCGATGCACTACAAGGCGTGCTGATTTTGGGACAGCACTACTTCTAGTGAATGTTAATGGGTCATATAGTACGTCATGAGCAATGTGGAATACTTGCATGAGGGTGTTCCCATACTGAACAGACGCACATGAATACAACAAGTTGGTTAAGAGGAGGAAAAATGGAACCAAGATCGCCATTGCTGCACAAACAATAACAAAAGAGAAAGGAAGCAAAGTGGATACGAAAGAAAAAATGTTCCGAAGGCCTAAGTAATCTCTTAGGTCCTCTGGAAGGTTAATTTAAAAAATTTCAAATAATCTCACTTTTGACGTAGCTACTGAAATTGCTAGCAGAATTTTCAGAGAGAAACAACGCTCTATGGCTTTGACAACAATATTGTAACCGAAGACACCGCCAAGCAGCAACAGGCACCTGTTCACACCAAGTGAATGCTAACTCAAGTCTTTTGTTGGTATCGTGACACTGAAACTAGACGGATATATAAATACTTTCTGTTCAGCAACTGTTCCGGACACCCGACACGAAAGCAATTGAAGGCTGAGCCTCTGCCTGCCGTCCAATAAGACATTCGTTGTCAAGGTGAAACAAAATCAATTTTTGCCCGAAATGAAATTCTTCCACTGCAAAATAACTCGAGGGGAAACAAAATCTGATACCGGGCAATGCCATAGACGAGGGGAAAGCCTCGGACAAAACTGGATTTTTCAGAAGCTGACGCAAGGCGCATCCTCAAAAATTGCAATTTGCGTGGCTCATTTTCCCATCAAATTGCATTCATCTCGCGAAGTTGCAGCCTTTGTCGGAAAATGAGAAGCGTGCAAACAGTCGCAGGAGCGTTTTGCGCGGGATGCGCGTGGAATATTTGCTGCATCAGCGTTTTACCAATAGGGCCAAACGCCGGCAAACACGCGAGTTGACCGAGCCACTGAAACACATGCTATAGAGTCGAGCTCAATTAGAGTTTTCCATAGGGAATCCTTCAAATTTTGATCAAAAGGGAATTTTCACATTTTGATCAACAGTGAACTCTCAACATTTTGTTCAATACGGAATCCCCCATCACATTTTATTCAATGCGGAAATTTCACTTCGCTCAAGAGGGAATCCTTCACATTGTGTTCAAATAGGAATCCTTCATATTTTGTTCATAAGGAATCCTTTACATTAAGTTCAATAAAGAATTACTCAAATTTTATTCAATAAGGAATCTATTTTTTTCCACAACAGGGAATCGATCATATTTTGTTGAGTGGGACATCCTTCACATTATTACTAGAGAATGATTCACTCTTGTTCAATCAGCAATGCCTTACAGTTTGTTCAATAAGGCAGGCTTGTCAATTACCCTCTACACGAAAACAGGATTATTACAGCTCCACATGCCAATTAATTTTAGCGCTTGAACGTCCAGTTTTTAGCTCCTGAACAATCAGTTCAACAGAGAGCGCAGCTACCGACACGCTGACGGAAACGTCCAAAGAGCAGCACGGCTTCACGTGCACCGAAGGGGAAATACCTGTCTTGGCGTGCTCGTGCAGCACGCCTATTGCTGGCTCTTCCGTCGGCGCACGGGAAGGCGTGCAACAACACTGGTTACAGCTCACAGAGTATCCGCGAGGATGTACTGTTTCCATAGCGTCTGCGAGTGCGTGTCCGTCCGGACTTGGGTGGGTCACGAGCTGGGAGGATGTGACGTATTTACACCGTCGGTTCTATTTTGATTAAGACTAATGGAGCTGAAACCTCACTGACGGGGAGTCGTAAGTAATTAACATTCCAGTGTGAGGTAATATATATTCATCAGGTTACTGGTGGCGACGAAAACACGCGGTATCAGGGCTCACAACCCTGAGCGTTGAAGAACCCCCCCCCCCCTACCCCACAAGTCTTTTTCATCAAACTAAACAAAGCAATAACATATAGTGCTGCAGTCATGGCGGATCAAGCTCTCATGACAGTTTCACGACTTACACAAAATATTGTGACATAGAACTAGTATATATTCAGTGTATGAGTATGTGGTGGTGAAACTATAGGAATCTAATCGAACCAATAATGAGCAGTAGCGAGTATTTATTAACGAGCTCGTTACTTATTTTATTAATATAGATATATGTATGTACATTAGCATTTGTGCTTTCTCAAGCAAACAACGCAAGGTCTTAAACCGCCGTTTGAGCAAATCTCAAATTCGGCTTTGCAAAAGCTGACGTCCAAAGGGCGAAGTGAAGCAGTACTATAGAATATATTGCGTGGTGACGTTATACATTCAAACAGGGTGTTATCGTGAGTGTGCCTGTAGATGTACGGGCATGTATTGCTCACATTTCCTTTGTAGCGTTTCTGCACCATTATCCATGCTCATATATAATAGTGCTAGTGGCCCGTGCCGTCATTATAAATGACGGTAAAAAATTAACAAACACTTCACAAAAACCCCCGCCGTCTCCTGTGCTTGTTACTCTTTAAAAGACTTCTTAAATGTAAATTCAGCATTCTGTCTTTACAATCTATAATGTAATAAGAGAGCTGTGACTATCCGTCAGTCCGTCTGTCCGAAGCCTCATTTTTCCCCTATCTAATACCGAAGAAAAAGATTCCAGGGTACCCAACCTTTTTTTCGCCACTTGAAATCTGAATTTTCTCCTATGTTACTCCCAAAGAGCGTGATAGGAGAGATATAAATATAGTTATAAATAAATAAATAAAAACACGAAGTGAATTATTATATAGCACTGATTCTGCTCGTAGATCTTCTAAATTTCACGCTTCACTTTCCATTTTATTTTGGAAACCTTGTAAACGAAATGTTTACTAGTTCGCGGCAAGATTGCCGTAGCCTTTTGTTTACTGCAAACTGTATTTCACACTCTCAACAAAAAAAAAACTTTTGCGGCCGATTTTTTTTTCTAGCCGATTGTTTTCTGCAAACAGTAAATCCTCTTTCTTTATAAGCCTATTATTTTCTGCAAATTGTAGTTCATACTCTCAAACAAACTTTTTCGCCCTCGCCTGTTATTTTCTGCAAACTGTAGTTCATACTCTCAAAAAACCTATTTGCTTTAACTTTGTGTAGCCTAAGTTTCTCCTATCATCTCATTTATAATATGTAGGCATTGTGCTAGTGACTCTCAACAGAGTAGATGACAACTCTCTCTTATGTCAGTGTTTAGCATTATTCTTAAGTTAGCATTTATAATGAAAACCTCAGGGTGCTGTGCCCTAACCTTGTTGGACACAGCATCCATATGAGAAAAATATATGGCATTTCTTTCTTTCTTGTAGTTTCCTACGTCAGTCCGTCCATTAGGTACGTTGCGCTTTCAGTTTTTGGGGAAAATCGAACTTGCAATAAAACTCTGATTTCGGCTAGGAGGAATTTCAAGCATAGCTGTACTTTTTTTTTGTTCTAGAAAAAATTTTCAGTCAGTTAAAAGGGTTAAATGCGTAGCCCTTTCCCTACCACAATATAGTTGGGTCTCACAACCCCAAACGTCCCTAGTGTCTTCTTCACAGGGGATATTGCAGCTTGCCGCAATTCCTGCAGACGAGGTTAGTTTTGTAAAATTAGGTAGGCTATCAATACTTTCCCTTCTGTTTCGGGAGGTGAGCCGCTGATCGAAGTAGCTGACCTATTCCCACTAGACTTCTACCTTCTTGATTTTCGTTTCCTTCCCCTGCACGGCGTAGCAGAGCAAAGACGTTTAGCCGTGCCCGTGGGTTGGAGATGCACAACTTGCGCCTTTTTGCTGTCAGTACCGCACTGACCACTTAGAATCTGAGACCACCGGCAGAAAAGCCGAGACATAAATCACTGATAATTTGAAATGAGACGTACTTCGCGCCCCTGTGGCGTACGAGCCTGTGTAAAACCACAGGAATAGTTCAGCGCGACATAGATATTGTGTCCCTGATGCGTTAGTAAAATTTTGTACTACTACTCAGTAGCACCGTCACACCCCCCCCTCTCCCCTAGTGAGGTTCTGGGCTATCAATGCCCCCTCTGAGTGCGGAGAAGTCTCGTATCCCCAGACATTCCAGTTGAACCCTCTCTCAGGTGCGTTCGAGCCACTGTTCGGTCTTACTCGACTAGAAATTCCGAGAGGAATGTATTGATGATCCTTCCTGTCAGCTCTGTGGACATGGTGAACAGACTGTCAGTCACCTTTTCTCATGTCCAACTACCCCACTGATATTCCGGCGAGCAGTCTTTGGCTGGATCCACTTGGGGCTATGCCTCTCTCCCTCTCTTCGACTTTCTCCCTCCCTTGCCCAAGCCACCTCCCATGTCGGCGATAGGATGCCCTGACGATAGCAACAAATATAATCAATTCCCTTGCCCCACAGTTGCTCATTCCTGTTAAGAAGCGCAATTATTCTTCCTTACTTTCGGTGACACGTAAAAAAGTTTCTTCAGCTTTAGCTCACAATCATTATTCATGTAGATTTCGGCTCGGTATCACACACACACATTATATCAGTCGTTTTTTTTTAATCGAGTAGAAAGCTCTTTCGCAAAAATAAGAAATCAAGTTGAAAACAATTATGGCTACACCGAAATCACCTAGTTCCTCGCTAGTCTGCTGTACACTGAAAAATATTAAGTTTTAACCTTTTTTTCAGCGGATTTAAGCTTCAGCCCAGAGGAGCTGATGTTTGGATGTCAGAAGAATACAAATCACGAAGGATAAGAGTGATGACAGAAAGTGAAGATATCTTCATAGCTCGGGAGAAGTGCATTCAACTATTAATTTCCCATAATGTTGCCATCATCTGCAACCTGGTATAGTTTTTGCCTACCGGCTTTTAACAACGAAGCGTTACAGGTTGGACACTGGACAAGTTCCATCCTAGCTTAATTACCTATCGCCCATATGTTTTCTTCAAGTGTGACAGAAAATGGACAGATAAATAAATACACATTGCTTTTCATGACATTATAGATGATATTAATATTAACTTTTAGTAAATACTCATGACAGTCAACAAATCACGAGACACAAAACGCGATGTGCAACAACTTATATCACAGTAGAATTAGATTAAAAGTAGAGTAAACCTAATATTATCCTTAAATATAACACTGAATTAACCAGCTGCTTCCACTATATATGAAAAGACAACAACTCTGCTCTTTAATGATACTTTTTATCAAAAATTTGAAAAATTATGGCAGTTATCCCCTTTATTTAGTATTTGAACTCATGGTCTCGAACAACAAACATTATGACCTGTAAGCCACTGATGGCTCTATTCAGTAAACATTAGGCGGATATATCCTGTAGGTAGCTAGAAATTTATTCAAGTTCAAGGTTAACCCTGCACCACAATAACTGATGAACTACAATCAATAAAGCTCACAAAAAAAATCGTATTTGTAAAGTTATTGCGCACACGCACAGCAAGAGAACGGACAGTGCGGAATGACTAACATACACATCATTTCTTTATCGGCATGATAAACATGTCTGCTGTTGCAACAAACCGGTTAATTCTTGGTATGCAGTTCATCTATGCGAACTAACTTCAGAAACTAAAACAAAAAACAAAATAACCTTGCGTAACAACAAGTTAAATGTGATCATTTGCTCAAATTTCCCACCGGCAGATGGTTCATTCCAGACACTCCGGCGGCGTTTACTAGCGACGCAGGACGCGTGTACTGGAGCGCCAAGGGAAAGCTTTCCAGCCATTTCGGGACACAAAAGCGTCCCAAAATAACTATTAGTTTCCCTGGACCCCGAGTATTTAGCTTAAAAGGCAAGCCATGCAGAATCCTTTATTAATGATAGGACGCTTCTATTGAATTAACGGAAAAGAATTAATCACCTTAACTTATTGTGTTGCAAGCACGCTGGGCAGTGCCCCGTAGGTGCAAAAATGCGGTTTAGCGCAACCTGGAGATTATCCAATAGAGAAGCAAGTGGCGTTGTATAGAAATTCAGTTAAATTGACGTCCTGAACTTGAATTTTGAGAAACGCGGGATCCTTCCTGCAGGGAGTGGCTAGCTTAATGGAATGGGAATATGAGGCGAATATAGGGCTGCAAAACCATGCGGATTTTACATCGTACTTTTGAATGATACCATTATTATCATTATTATATTCAGAAGTTTAAGTCTCCGTTTCCACAACAAAGGCGATATCACAGAGAAAGAAAGAAAGGACATATAGTACGACGATAGACACGTGGAACCCATGCACGAGGGGTTCCCACACACGATCAACGCGCATAGGAACAGCAAGTCGGGAAAGAAGAGGAAGAACAGACGAAAGAAAGATCAGTAGGAGTATAAAATGGGGAGGAAACGAAGTTGTCACAAAAGACAGACGTCCCGAAGGCCTAGCTAATGGCTAAGGTAACCTACAGGGTACTTTTGAATGAGGAACATCACATACTGTCAGCTAAGATGTAGTGACAAACGCTCCAGTACATCACGCACATATACACGCGGTGTAGAAATTCAGCTACATTTTAAGATAATTTAACGCGCCGCTCCAACGACTTCGTAAGTAGATATACATATATGTGTGTGTGTGTGCGGGTCCTTCTCATATGGATCGACAGGGAAACTCAAAAATTAATTAAAGTTCAATTTCGATTTTAGATTCATTTTCTCAGGTCCTGGCAAAGAAGAGGACAAGGAGAAGATTCGTCAATGAGAGCGTGGCGTGAGCATATAATTTGAGAGAACAGGCGCATCAATAGTACCTTAACCGCGATAGAAATAACAAGTATGCAGTAATAAAACAGTTAATTTAACGCGCACGTATGTAATTCAAAAGTTGGATGTTGACACACTTAACGTACAACACTCTACTGCAGAAAAGGATCGTTCAAATCCTGTCATAAACAGAGCTATTCGTACGATAATTGACTCACCATCTGAACGGTAAATGCAAACTGCTGCTTTGAGCGAGACCGCATGGCGCGCTCGATCGAGGCCCATCCATGGCTCTTTCGGATGCAAAGTTAAAAAATATGAAAAAGCTTCGAACCATAAATTCAACAACACAGCAACAAGCATATACTTAAACATATATTCAAACAGCTCCATACTCACTTTGAATCCTGATAAGCACCGAACAAGAGGTCTGCACATTTGTGGTATAGATGAGGCGCAATTGATATAGCAAGAAAAGCATAGCAGGAGCCGCAGTAGGAAATTTTATAAAACCAAAGAGACAGCACTGCATATGCATAGCTTCAAACTCAATGCAAATCCCCATTAGCAGGGAACTTCAGATTTCCTGTACATCACCGACAATGCACAAAGCAATAAAAATAACAGAAGTAGTGCAGACAACAATATCCTTTAGTTATCTTCGGAAATGGCCTTGCATGTACACAAAGCTTCATGTTCAATTCATACCGGCATAAAAACAAAACATAAGGTGCGTTCTAAGTCATCACATATAAGGATATAGCAATAAAATTCGCAAGCGTTTCTGCACACAAGAGTTTCCTTTATTAATCTGCGGAGATGTGCGAGTCACTTTATCGTTGGGAGATCAACCATAATCCGGACAAGACACAACGGCATGTACAGACGATCCAGCAGATTACTGCCCGCTCGCCTGGCTGGCCCGTGCGGACTGGAAGTAGAGAAAATAAGTGGAAACAGTATGTTCATTTTTCTAAAATACGGCGTTAGTTTACTTCCTCGATAGTGAAAGCAAGCAACAGTACGTTAGCTACTTCATCTATGTTGGACAATTTCCCTTTGGAAATCGCTAATTCATCTGTTGTACACTATAGTTCCTAAGTAGAAAAAACTGGGGAAAATTCCACCGCAATAGTTATTATTTCATAACGCGCAAATAGAACACGCTCACTCGGTTGCGAGTTCTAAACGTTGCATCATGTATGTAGAGACAAATATAGATCATAAATATAATATTTTTTAATATGCAAAGCGTGTTAAAACATTTACCGGGAGGAAACGTCGCTTTCACTTCATCTCGGTTCTACACTACTTTCTTAAACGCGTGTGGATTCAAAAAAGTTCGCATAATAACTTCGGTGAGGATTACCATCCTACAATATATAAATTGAACATGTTGATTAATAGTCGCGCATAAGAAGAAAATTTATTATAAAATGCTCTACAACACGCGAGAAACAAAATAGCATATATGACGGTCAAGTTTCCAAGTAACGCTACTTATTTTGGCCAGACACAGAGATTGAACTATTAATAAATATTGTAAATGTTTTTATTAAATGCATATAAAATATAGGCAATGATTCATTTTTGCGTTCAAAACTTTCAGTCATCTGACGCAAACTACAAACCGAATAAAAACTATTAGTAAGTTTCTCAAAAAATAAGTACATGGCCCAGTTTCCAGCTGAATCCGTTTGTTGCTTGATTTCACTCAGAGAACATTACAGGTAAATAAGAAACAAAATATAACATTCCACGAGTTTGCAACAATAAAAAGAATGAAGTTCTAAATTCATATCAAAGTTTATATCATCTCCTGTACGTATATTAGTATTCTTACTTCAGCACTAGTGTCTAATACCGACAGAAAACGAAGTAGAATACCTTCGTTAGAATAGTTATCTAGCATAATATTACTAGGTTTATCCATTTTCCAGCATGACTTCTCACGTAGAGAATGATATATGTGTATCACAAAATACAATCTATCACAAAATAAAAAATAAAATGTGGCGATCCATTTCGTGGGTCACTGCGTCACGTCATCCCTTTCTCAAAGTTCTGTCTCGCAGTGACGGCCATCAATGATACTTAGACCTCCCCCTGACAGCCGCTCCACATGAGACAGATCCATCATTCTCCGGTTAAAGGCAATCATTGTAGACAGTTCCTGAACACGAGCTCCGCATTAGGAATTCCGATAAAGACTCGATAC
>LQNS02278075.1:10702901-10720362 GCA_001587735.2 Parhyale hawaiensis | reverse complement strand
AAACGAGGACACGGGAAAGAGTCTGGCAATTTCTCGATGAAAACACGATTTCCAGTGGCTCGAGCCAAGTGGAGATACACAGAAAATCTGCAAGGAGATAAAGTTATGACCACAATAAAGGATAATTTGTAGTACAAAACATTTCGCTCGATGTTGGATAAAATGTTTATATATCAGGAAATTTTTAGAAACCGTGAACGGTGACACAAGAACTTCTATTGCAGTTCTTACGGTACTTCAAGCCTATACCAAGACACTAATAGCAAGGTGCAGCATACGAAAATAAAGATGTTATGAAGTAAATTGAATAAATTAAGGTAATGTGAGAACCCAAGCACGGAGATATCCACCTACGGACGGGAAAAGCAACTCAGAAAGAATAAGAAAGAAGAGAACGAAAACAGTCCAGAGCAATAGGGAAATGGGGGACAATAAATTGAACACAAAAGAAATACGCCGCACATGAAGCACTGATACGAGTATAGCCTACGGCGTCTTCCGGATCGAGAGCATGATCTCTGTAGGCTAAATCGGACTGGATGGATCTATAGCGAATTTCATCTAATAAAGTATAAGCCACTATCGTATGTACCCAATGCAGGGGCACTTAATCTCTTCGTATGCCCTGCGCCTCTCACACACGGACAAAAGTTGGAATGCTGGCTGTCTCGGACCCACTACGCCGTATGCCTTGCTCCACTGATGGTAATACCTAATACCTACTTTGAGCACTCGTGGAGCACGGCAACTGCGTGCTTCGAAGCCCACAGCATGTTTCCGGAAGCGGGCGTTTTTCGCTTTAAGTAAGCTTATATAACTATGTATATGTTGCCGCTATCCTGTAAGGCAGAACGGTGCAATTAGACAGAAGAACGTTGAAATAGCTGAAATGTGTACCGCGCAGTTTCGCACGTCAACTGGAAATCAGCTTCGCTGGGAACACACGATGCAGCTTTGGCTGCGCAACACGAGCTGTTCCCCCGCCTCCTTAATTCTTTGCGTAAAATAAAGTTTACTTATTTGTGATTTCCCACTTTAGCAGTTTGAGATGCGTAAGTCTATCAAGGTAAAAGTACTCATCACTCTCATGCGCTCAACCCATTTCCCCCAAAAAATGTACATAAAATATGGGGGTCGAACAAACACAAATTTGGATTTGAAATACGAAACAAACCTTGAAATTCAGTAGTCTAGAAACGAGTCTCATGAACACGGGAAAAATACTATAGTACAGTATATACACCCTGCCGTACGTGTTGCAAAGTGTAAACGGCACTTCATGCACCGCCCGCATGCTGCTCTAAAGAGAACTATCGTGAAAGTAACATAAGTAAATATGCTCATTGCATGAACAAAAAAAAAAAAAAAATAAGATAAATGTAACCCACGCTGAGATTTCCTAAAATAGTTAAACTAAAGAGAAAAGACTCTCGTACGTGCACCAGAAAGTGGTACTGGCAAGCCGGAAGTAGCACTAACCGTCCGATTTTCGGGTTTTTATTAAAATTATAGAAAATTTATAGAATTGATTATAGGTTTGGTTGTATTGCATGACACAGCCTAAATATGGATATTAGGGCGAAGACAACAGTTTTTAAAAGCCATTTTTTACTTTAAAAAAATGAACATTACTATAACAGCGGTCACGTGCACTGTGGAGATAATTCGCTGCTGGCTTTCTCTTTGGTCGCTAACTGCGGCACCACAGAAGACACCCAGCAGAGTGACTCCACACACGTGGGGTGGCGTGAACAACGTCACCTGGACTTCTTCCGAAGACCCTCAAGGTAACTCAAGGTATAACAGTCACATTATTATGTCGTCGATCGACGTAGAGCCCTCATTGCAACATCTAACAGGTTCTTGCACAATTTCCGCTGCTGATGAAAGCTGAAGTGCCTGCAGGTTCATTTTTTTATATAAAATAGCTTTTCGAAGCATAGTCTTTGCTATAATACTTGAAATTCATAAAACTACAATTACTATACAAGTAATATGTAACGTTTCTCGGGTGAACAATAATACCTCGATCAATTTATCTCCCTAAAACTTCAGTATAAATAAAACGACATCAGGTAAGTCAAATTTAACTTCCTTTCGGATAGTAAGTGAAAGTAGCATCGATTGTATGGTTAACAAGCAAATAGAGGGGGGGGGGGCGGCGCTCACACGGTCGCTAACAAAGCAAAGCCGAAAATTTCACGACCGGGTCGCGTATAAAGAACAAGGGCGAAAAAAGGTCACCTGCTCAGACTTGGCCGTTCTAATTAAGGAAGTGAGGGCCGAAAAAAACTAGTTTTATGCACTAAAATGCGACCGCGACGGGCACACGAGAAATAAAAAGAAATCAGATTAGGAGGACAAACCCTATGCAAGAAGGTAATCAACTTCGGAAGTAAAGAAGATTGGAAAATGATACGTGCATGCACACGATGACGATAGATGGAACTGTATTTACTCAATGGAAAATATATAGGCGTCACAAGTACGTGATATTAAATAGTTGCGAATAGAAATCTAGTGAATGGTTCATCTTAATGCTGCAGCTTACTTTGTTGCATTCTCTTCCATTCTCTCTTCGGCCTTTGGTCGTATTGGCTTGCAGGCGTTTAAGTCAGCTGTGAATGGTTTTTTGCTGGATTTCCTTTTGCAGCGTTTTGGTCTTCCCGGTGTCGCAAGATGCTCCATTTGGATCCGTGGGAGCTCAGGCGTGAAGTTTTAATAATAATAATAACGCATTTAATGTACGGCAACAGTAGCACAACAAGCGCGCGGCAACTGGTCTCGTTTGCACGCTCAGTCAATTGACTCCGGGTTTCCCTTTGACGGGTTTCCCTTTGACATGAATTTTCTTCAAGTGTTAAGGCGATTGCAATAGCACATGCAGAGTGAACCGAAACATATGTATTGATACTCCTCTGACTATGGGCCTCCCAATTCGTTTATGGTCCAATATCTAATCTGTTCAACTCAAAGAACAAGTTAAAATGTTTCACTTCAGAAGCTTGAGACTATACAATTAATCAGAGTTGATGTCTCAAGCAGTGGTTGAGACGACAATATAAATTAAGATATTTCCAACTAAGCACAGTCGACGTCACCGGTTCTGACTCGGTCAGTATCCAGTATCAATACAAAGTATTTCAGTGCATCTCCTATGTTAACTCTCATGCACACACCTACACGCAGACCATAAACAATATTCAGATAACAATACAGTACAACTGAAGCGCATAGATTGGATGCGACTGAGCTTGATTACTGAGGATGATTGGATGGGTCAACCGAACAGGGGTTATATAGTGCGCTCCTTGATCGCCTAGGCTATACTGAAGCCCCAGCAACATCACTTTTAGATTTCAAAAGCCAATTTCTGTGTTGATACCTAATGAAAAAATAACGATTGGGTGCTAATACAATGGGGCAATAGTTAGCAAAAACATCATCAGACACGCAAGGAATATGCCGGTGCAAACAAAAGCGAACTCAAAAGCAACAAGAAGAGCAATGTTGCATTACAAATGCATAATCTTGCACACAATTAATTTAGGGACCAACTGTTTTTAGAAACCAAACATATATTTCATTCATGAGAAATTCAGGGGATAAAAATCTCGAAGCGAAGTAACAATGTATCTCTCATATACAACAACAGATAGAGCTCCCTACTGAGCAAATATTTCGAGGATAGTAGCACAACGCAGAACTAGAGTCCTCGCGGAAGCACACACTCCAAAGTATAGCCCAACCTCACACGGCAACGGTCAGCGTCAGCCAGGCACTGAGCCACCAATAGATATTACAGATGCAAGCTATGAACTCCATCCTGTCGCCTAGTCGCCGTTGTTTTCGCTTGTATACAGTGGGCTTTAAGTCTTTACGTACCGAACGGTAGTAAGCGCTTAGTATCGTGGAAGCAACCGTGTATAGTTACTTGCCCGACGAAAGGTTCATGAAGTCAACACATCGATTAAGGAATTATCTAAAAATGCATTGTTTACGGGATGCATGTCTGTAAGTGCGCAATGCGTTCATGTAAGGCTGCTTATACACTACGCGGGGATCCAAGCGTAAGAAAAAAGGAAGGGACATGTAGTAGGTCATCAAACACGGGAAGCCCAAGCACAGAGCACCGAACAAGGGAACAGCAAGTAGGGAAAGAAGAGGAAAAACAGAGATGTTCCCAAGAAAAAAAAAAGGAAGGAAGAAACGTGGACGCAAGAGAAAGATACATCGAAGGCTATATAGAGAGAAGTTAATCCATGTGGTCTCACTGGAGGAGGGGGATGGGGCAGGAGACATAAATTTTCATTAAAAAACTTGCTGTAGTAAAAAATCTTGAAATGAAGTTAAAACTTCGGTTTAAGAACACATCTAAATTTAGCTGTGGCGAACTACCGGCACAGCACCCGCCCGTCGTCGGTATCTGCGTCGGCGAAGACCTGAAGGTAATTACAGAAGTAATTTTATACACCCGCAGCAACCTCCTCCTACCGTAATCAGGTTGTAACTTTGATCGGAGACTGGACATACATTCATAGAAATATATTGTAGGAGACAGCTG
Organism: Parhyale hawaiensis; assembly: GCA_001587735.2. Lineage (NCBI taxonomy): Eukaryota > Metazoa > Arthropoda > Malacostraca > Amphipoda > Hyalidae > Parhyale > Parhyale hawaiensis. Next base: position 10,715,798 of record LQNS02278075.1, on the reverse strand, counting down.
TAACAGAGGCCATTACACGGAACGACCATCATCCTTTAGAAGGCGACTTATCTGCCGGGTACATCAGGCTGTGGTTAATGAGGGAGGGAGGGCTGTGTGGTGACGCTGGTGCGGCCTATCCGTGGGCAAGAAATTTGCTTGCCAAGAATTAGAAAAGTACAAGGAAGAACGGATGTGCTTTAGAGTATACGTGTATGATAAAGCATGATGTGACCTTGATTTTATACAGCGGACAGGATGTTTTACTTGAAGGAAGATGGGATTGTCTTCCAAGTAAAGGTCTGAAAGAACAAAATGCTTCGTAGATCATTCAAATGGACAGCTGAAGCAAGGTGGGATATTCTCTACGGTATATGTCTGAAAGAACATGATACTCAAGTCATTTGCCAGTAGATGCGAGTATGCACTAGCGGACAAAATAAGAGAACGATTTTCATTTTTGAAAATAAAGGTTAACCATGTAGAGTTGGTTAATTAATTGAAGAATCTTTTGATGGGGCCCATTAAGGAATGTATTTAACATATTTCTGCAAAATATTGTGACAAACATAACTATATTTAATACATTAGAGCAAAATAACAAACAATAACAAAAATTAAATAGCGCAAAATAAGAGAACGATCGTCTCTAAAACATTCACCCGGTGTCACCGGGTGTCTGTAGCTAACAACATCATGCTCAAGTTAGAATAAAGATCGGAAAGTTGAATGAAGTTCGGATATTTTTGCGAATACAGGGTTAGAGAATACGACATCGAGTAGTAGACGTAGTAATAGTAAAACAGCTACGGTTTCCAGCGTTTTAGTGGATAGGCTAGAAGTCTCACAAGTATATTTATCTCATTATTTCTGCTGGAAGGTGTCTACAGGTGAACTAGAACTCATACGTGTTCTAAAATTCCTAATTTCGGCTAGCACGCAACTACCGGTAAGAAAAAAGAGCAGAGCAAGGGGGAAGGATAAAAACCTACCTACTTAATCTTATCAGCAGGAACTGCGGCCAGGTGGAACATCCCTTGTGGAATGCCACTTGAGTTAACCGTGGGGGGCGTGAGGACCATATAGATAATTTGATAACAGGGTCCGCAGACAACCCCTGAGGAGCCACGATACTGAAATTACCATACTGCGCATACAAGATACAGTAGATGAAAGAAAAGAATGTATAAAACGCCGTAACTCTTCACAGCATGGCTTATTATAAAAAGTAACCAAGGCGAAAGAAAAGAATAAGGCGCCTTACCTCTTCATTGCATGGTTCATTATAATACGATGCACATCTAGTAGGGATTTGTTCTTGCCGACAATGCAAGATGAAGTCAAACGGTCAAAGGTTTAACATATTTTTGTGAATGAGCAACTTCTTGAGTTTTAAGTTATGGTTGAAAGTACAAGCCTGAAAAAAACACCCTGTTCACATGCTATAGAAATTAAATTAGAAGGCAAAATTAGGCGGAGAGTTGTAACAAACAATAGTATATATGAAAATGTCACGACCGGTAAGATACAACGCTTTCTCATTCGTACGAATGAGACAGAAGGGTGTAAATATTATTTACTGCTGCTGTTCAATGAAGAACCAAGACCAAATCTCTTATGCCACGAGTTGGACCGCCGGAAGAACGTACTAAAACGGTTACACGTTAAATACATAGTAATGCATTTGTGCATAATACTATCACAATATTTTCCAATACATTTACAACTAGAGCACTTTGAGAGCGCATACCTCCGCCAAGTAAGGCAACGGTAATGAAAAATTCAAATTAGCTCTGAAACCATGATTTATTTTGTATCAACTCCAAAATCAAATCATTCGTGTCTTTTAATAGTATTAACAGTTTCTGCAATATGTTTGAAGATCCTTTCATAACTGTTTGAGTCCTGCTGCAAACAAACATTATGACAAACATATGTCAAACATACACACGAACCATCCGATCTGCACGAAAATTTAGCCATTTATATCTTTCAACATTACTAACAGCTCCTGCAAATTTCAAAAAGATCCATTCAAAATTTGTTTGGTTATTACGTAGCAAACATTATGACGAACACAACTCAAACATAGATACGAATCAACCTATCTGCACCAAAATTTAACCATTTTGCCTTTTAAGAATATTAACAAATCCTGTACATTTCATAAAGATCCATTCAAAACTTTTTGAATTATTACGCTGACAAATATAAAATCAAACACAGCAACAAACATACGAACAAACAAACAAATCATCACAAAAATTGGTCGTATACTTTTGGTGATATACCTAACAACTCATGTGAATTTCATAAAAATCCGTCAATAAATTTTTGAGTTATGGCATTGAGCAAAATGAGGCAAACAAACAAACGGATGGACGGATCTTCACCAAAAGTTAATCATCTGTCCCTCCTAACATACCTAACAATCCCAGTAAATTTCGTGAAAATTTGTCCATAGCCTTTGAGTTATCTTGGTGACAGACAGAGAGAAAGACAAAGAGACAAACAGGCAGACAAACAAACCGGACGAAAACATAAACTCCTTGGCAGAGGTAAATATTCGTTCGTATCCAGAGGCATAGGGCAGGAATAAGCAAGCAATTCTGATACTTGACCCGGTTGAAACCAAAATCAGCTTTAGGGACATACATCAAGATAATTTAACCACGATCGGTATCGAACGTCCTCGATGAATATCGTCCAGTAAAGCTGCAACTAGAACTCATCTGCTCGCAAAGACGGAACAAACCCGACAATTAAGATCCTAGAGCAACAAAGATTATACGTGAATTCAGTAACTCCTATCAGAGAATTCCAAAATAATTGATTAAGCCACAGAACAACAGCATATTGAATAACTACCAGAAAACACACCCTATATAGTCGTAATATACTGAGCAACACCCAGAAAATAACAACCAACTTCACCAATACTACTGGTCAAGAAGCAACATAAGGTCGGTACGTGCGGGCCCAACTCTCAGACAAACGAGAAGAAAGCTACAAAAAGTCCTCTCATTTGGAGGCTCTCGGACAACAAAGAGAGAAATCACCACTGATAATGTGACAGTTCGCGCCGGAGGCCACAGCTCTAGTTGGCAACTGGCAAACGTTTTTCATTCAGCGGCACTTAATAGCGCAGCTCTTATCGACAGGCTTCTTGGGTTGCAAACCATTCCTCGAAATGAACCCTAGTTTAAAGGCTCCGTCTGGGACCGTCGGAGCACATGCAGTTACCTATGAACGAATAGAAGCACAGTTAGTGATAAATAGTTGTGAGCTATTGCTCAAGTACCGTAGCTATAGTGTCATTACTGTAATTGAAATGCTGAGAACCAGTTCCGAAAAATCCTACTTTATGGGTCCCGTCTGGGACCGTTTGACCACAGTGACCTAAACGACAAAGAAAATTAGAAACGAGCTTTCTACATTAATGTGCTTCTGGTAAAGTACCGTAGCTATATAGTTATATAAGGGAAATCTTACAAATTAAGCACTCCTCGCAACGAACGCTAGTTTATGGGCTCTGTATGAGGAATTCAAAAAGCTCGGTGATCTAATATTGAATAGAGTATTGCATAATTGAGTGTCACTGGTAAAGTAGTGTAGAGCAAAACATGAATGCACCAAAAAATGAGTCCTTACGTATGTAGCTACGCATGTTTTGCAACTTGATTACGGTGGTTTATGAGAACCATAATTGTTCAGTTAGTAACGTTTAGACTTCGATGGTCATTAATGAGCGAGCGATGATAAGTCGAAAGTGAAATCAGCGAGCGTATAACTATATATATTAACTTTATCGTTAATATATGTGAAAAACAGAGGATAGAAAATAGCACGCTTTTGTAAGCCTCTCCAGAGCTCCGGTACCAATACAAAATTGCTCCTGCATCCCGGTTCGTATAAATAAACCATTCTTTGCGTTTTATCTAATATGAGCAAAATGCTAACCTCGACGTGTTTACGTAAAGCTCAACTCCACAGCAACTCCACCATGAGCGATAAAAACTAACACTAACACAGCACACACGTCGTCATAACTCGAACGATCCCCGTCGTGAATCCAAAACGTGTGTCACGCTGGTCTCCATATTTTGCTCTCCTGGTTCTACCGCAAGCTTTAAACCAGAGCTGCCCTGGCACTACGAAAATCTCCCAACCAGAGCTGCACTGACGCTACGAAAATCTCCCCCCCCCCCAGAGCTGCCCTGGCACTACGAAAATCTCCCAACCAGAGCCGCACTGACGCTACGAAAATCTCCCAACCAGAGCTGCCCTGACTCGACCTAAAGCCCCCACCAGAGATTCGCCACTTGTACAATCAGCAACGCACCCGTTCACGTACACGGCTCACCGCGTTCGTATATAATCACCCAGCCCCAGTATCATTCCCGCCTCGATATTTCCATGCCAGGGCTCCACTAAACTCGCAAGCAGGGGTAACTACAGTGTTGTAGACGCTGTACAGCAGCACCGTTGTGGTCGCTAATTGCTAATCACCGCCAGAGAATAGGAAAGTACAGCAATAGGACGCGCTATCCTTCACATAAGCCGGGCTGCAGAGGGTCAATCATCGACCCACAAAGTGTATAAGGTCGCTGTGTGAGTGACACAAGACTTCCGTGAAAGGGTGCAGCTAACGAGCGTCCGCCATAATGGAGATCAAGGGAATGCTTATGCCAACGAGACAGAACTGGGCGTATACAGGGAGCACATACTTCACGGTGAATGCTTCCTTAAAGACATGCCGACGCTACGAAAATCTGCCAACCAGAGCTGCCCTGACGCTACAATAATCTCCCAGCCCGAGTTGCACTGACGCTTCAAGCTAGGTGGTACAAATTTCATTCTACAGAAGGATCGCAATACTAATCCCTGTCAGTATTGTACTAGGAATTAGACTATCAGCATTCACTTTACAGTTCTGTTTGAAAACTTTTTCCAAGTTCCTAAATTTAAGAAGACACACACTAGTCAGCTTCCTTAAAACTAAGCATTTGTGCATTAGTATGGCAGTCCGGGATTTTATCATCTTCGTGACTATAATAGACCTAATATTCTGTTTCTCATTTTTTACAGATGACTATTTTTGTTTTTAAATCTGAAGATGATCCACGTGTCTGGTCGAAACGTCGACATGAATTTTAATAATGCAATTTACGGAATTTCGAAGTTTTATTCCCGTATAGTTTTAAAGAAGCTGACTCGTGTATGTTTTCTTAAATTTAGGAAGTTGGAAAAAGTTTCATTAATGTTATGACCTATATGAAATCTTATACACAGATATTGTTAACGTCCTTCAATGTCTTTCCATTACAAATGACGACTTTACGGATGATAAAATTTATAATTTCTTCCTTGACTAGTTTTACGTAGATTTATTTATTTATTAATATTTTTTTTTTTCAAACCTTCCCCTGCGGAGTCACAGCTACAGCCCTAACCACTGTGAGTGGTCCAATTGCCCGTGAACATTTAGGATGCCCTAAATAAGTTAACCCATTCTTTCATAGCGTGGTCAATGTAAACATTCATTTTAGCTATTGCTATTTTCATGCGAAAGATACATCAATTCATGAGAGAAAGGATTAATTAAATAAACAACAGTAAGAAACTTCGAAGACTGGGAAACCATTTCAATAGGGAAAAACAAAAGGATGTAAATAAAGCAGTGTAAGGAATATAGCCAAACTAACTGTAAATGCTGCTGGAGAGGAGGAGGGTTCTTTCAGATTAGAGCTAAATACGCAAGGTTATGACAAGCTAAAGACTCAAACTCTTTGACGTACTACATGGAAATATCTCGTGGGCTATCTTTAAAACGTAGTGAAAATTCCATGAGATATCTACCTTTATTATACATCTGATAGAAACAAGTAACGCTATTTGTAGTTTGGTAAAACGCTTTAGGACTTTGGCACCTGAACAAAATGTATTTTCAAGTAATTAATCAAATAAAAATAAATCAGGTAAAACGCATTAGTCCAAAAAAATTCATTTTATTGAAGAGTTNTACATCTGATAGAAACCAGTAACGCTATTTGTAGTTTGGTAAAACGCTTTAGGACTTTGGCACCTGAACAAAATGTATTTTCAAGTAATTAATCAAATAAAAATAAATCAGGTAAAACGCATTAGTCCAAAAATATTCATTTTATTGAAGAGTTTAATGTGGTCTGTGTAAATTCTGAGCAGGCACTGGAAATAAACCTTTGCATTGGAATTATTATTCTACTTAAGACAGAACCGTAAGAATAAGACGGGTAGGAAAGACGGTCATTTCTATCACGGGACGCCTAGATTGTAAGCACATAACCCTTCTTCTACAACACCTCGCAAGAGGACGCACAGAAGATATTACAATATGTATTGCGCCTATTGGCGATAGGGCAAACGACACCCGTACCATTTCGAAGCACCACATAAAGCACGCCAAATATGAGGAAATAAAGAGGTTCCCTTTCGCTAAAATCTTTTGCCAGCGTGGAGACGAGTTACAACGATCAGAAATGGATTTGGGCGAGGTATTTGGAGGAAATATTCGGCACTAACAATAGATATCAGAGGAAGGATTCCGGAGGATATGGGGCGCTTTACAAGGAGCGCCTTCGGCAACACTAACTTCCACTTGATACCCCCCAAAACGGGCAGATTCCTCCCCAGGGAAAACCTTGGTCGTCGTCGCGTGAGCTCGTGAAGAGTAAGCCAGACAGGGCAGAGACTGAGGCGAAACATTAACACCTTGCTGGTACGCGGCGATGTAGTTTGCAACAAACACGTCCTTGGAGCAAGGCGAGCTTTTAATAGGATTTGGTTAAATTAAAACTAGGGCAACGTTAGTCGCTGTAGGAGTGAGCTCGATAAGAGTTAACCACTCAGGGCTAAGAATTGATGTATTAACACCCTGCTGGTACGACGACGCAATGTGCAACAACCACGTCCTTGAAGGTAGGCCAGGTTTTTTTCCGATGTCCCTCACTTGGAGTTATGCAAAGAGTAAGAGATACGACATGATTACCTTGCTGTTTTAGTGACTCAGTTGAAGAACACGCCATTAACGGTAGATGTAGCATTTCATTGATTTAAAAGTACATCAGGCAAACGAAGAGTTAATGAAACAACGGACGTGGCGTAACTCATGCAGGTACATGCAGCAGCATGAAGAGCCAGTAGACTTCACTAGTATGCCAGCGCAGTTCATGTCATGCTAAGCGTAATTTAGGTAAGCCACCACGGAAGTCGAGCCACAAGGTTAATGTGTATAATAATTCTATCACGGGTAATAAAAGGAATTAAACGCAGAAGAGCACCACTTGGTGGATACGATCATAGTACATCTACAGACAAAAGAGTGCTCGAGGATCATTCATAGGAGGCTCTGCAATCAAATAGCAAAAAGCGCATGGTCAAAGTTACTCATCGTTACGTTATTACTTCGAAACACGTGTATGTCCAGAGCTAAAATAAGTATATATTTTATTTAATTGTTGCATAGCACCTGAGCTACAACGTCTTGCCATATTCATTACAATAGTAATGAGAGTAATAAGGTTAATGATGAGTAACGTTGACGACGGCGCTTAGTACAATAAGAGTCGATGGGCTTCATATAATAAAGGAAAAAGAGGAATCGCATAAAAAACCTATGCAGGCAGTGAATAAAATAAAACACACAGAACACTTGATATGAACATAAAAATCAGGCCGCAAAAGCCGCCACAAGAAAGTTGACCGATCGTCAGAAGTTAATGCACAGCAGCCTAAGCCGCCCCTACGCCAGCAGCGGGGGCAGGGACATCGCCAATGGTTTTCATCGAAAACAAAAGCTAACAATGCGCCCCGAATGTCGTCCCAAATACAACGCCATCCAAAAACATGCGCACGACATGTGCGGTGATCGTCAGGCAGAAGGGCGCCTATGTGTTTCAGATTCCTCGCAGTAACTGCCTGGAAAGGGAGAGAAAAAATATTGATACCGTTGCACGGGAGGAGGCTAAGTTCGCTATGTATTTTATCCTTAAATTAAGGGTTTATTAGCTGATCCTAGAAGCCCTAGCACAGAGCTTTAATAATAACAATAATAAATAACTGTTTCAATTTCTTGCTGGTATAGTCGCCAATAAAAACCGCTCACACAAAAAGAAAAAATAAGAGTCTCTGCGGATATCCACGACCCGCAGATGTGCATTTAGAGCCCCTGAACACTCGATCACTGCTTCCCAGAGCGCGGGCACACGCCATACACTGTCGTCCATACATCGTCGCTTCCGTGGAGCTTCAGCAGGTTGTAAAATTAATTAAAACAATTTTTGTAGTTTTTTGAAATTGTATATTCGTCCACTATACTGTTAGGGAGCTTCCCCTGCTAAACGAAAATACAATATTGAGTTAGTATTTTCAGGAAAGGGCATAAAATAAACCGTAACTTAGTTCAATGTATATATTATAGTCAAGGTAGTTCGCTACATCGTATTGAGGAATTAACGCTCGTTTGCAAACACTTGAACAGCAAAACGCTATCTGATTTTAATATTTTTTTTCCATTGAGCTATTATCTTCTTATTCTAATTACTATCCTTTAATATAAAATATGATACCTTGGGTGCCTCATAAGAGAGAAAAGTCATTCTCTCTGGGTGAATGCCACTCAATTATGGCAACAGTGAATGAATTCTTGATAAAGACTCCAATGCACTATTTCTTATTGAACAGTCTACTTCTCATATCTTTATGCAAAGAATTATTGAACAAAGTTAATTGCAGTTAGAGGCTTTTTTTTTAGTATCAAACTCGCTTGCGCAGACATTAAATATATACACGTGTGTGTGTGTGTGTTTGCAATCAAGATTTTCCCACAAAAGTATATCAGTATTTTTTAATATCATAGGATTATTAAAAATGTTATAGAATGTTTACGAACGATATTACTTAAGAGATACATTCAATGGAGGAAACGCTCGCACATGACATACAGCGCGAATTCTATACCTGAATTCACTGGATGTCAGAGAGCACGGTGATGCGCATCTTCTGGAAGATATTGATGGCTCACAAGGGACACCGACTCCGACGGCTGGGTGCCCAAGTCCATGTTCAACGTCCCGTCAATAATGCTATTGGGTAAATTGCCTGAGGTGGAGAAACCCTCTAAAGCCTTATTGCATTTTTCATACAAGACAGATGTATATATCGCCTATGGAATGCAATGTTTGCAATTTTTCTTGCCTTTTTTGCTCTAGAAGCTTAATAGATTACATTAGATAGGCGGCAGTAGACGAACCAAAAGGCCCATTCCCAAAAAGACACCGGGACTTACACCCCGGCCCTCTATGAGCTATTGCCCTTATGTTAGTAGGATGTAGAGGAATGGAGAAACGAGAGGNCCAAATGCTGACTATGAAGTAGGGAAAGAACTGCTGACTTAAGGTTGTTCTTCGAGCTTTATGCTTGAGTTTTTGACCGTTGTTTCGCAAGCGATCATTGGGATCTCTTTCAAAGAGTCCCGTTATAGGTACGTCGTTGAAGCCATTCTAATACAGAATACCCGGAAAAGGCAAAACGGACTTTGCTGAAATTATGCCTATTTTTCCTAAAAATTTTTTAGTTTTGAAATTAAAGAGAACAAAAATGGTTTCAAATCAGATTTGGTACTGAATGACTATAAGCATGCCCACATACCACACCATACTGTATGGTGTGGTCTATGGTATGCCACATAATATGTTACCTATATAGAGAAGTTGCTCCCACATGCTGAGTAAGAGATATAGCAAGGCTACTGCAATATAGCGCAGAATAAACTAAGCAGTGGAATCTTACGGGCACTGCTCAGTAGGTTCGTAAGCGGTAGGGTTATTATCACACACCGTACTGTAGATTGCGCGTGTGCTAAAGATAATAGAACTTAAGGAATTAAAGAAAACGTAGTAATATCCAAAAAGATACCCTGCATATATTAAGAAAATGTTTCCTATGTAACCCGTCGAAATGAATTCCTTTGGCAGGATTAAGCACAAAAGCTTCGAAGCCAACCAGCAACGTTCTCAAGAAACCCCTTCTGTTCCATCCTAGGCCATAGGATCAATCGACCCAGTTGGTGCTCAAGGAAAGCAGTAAAGATGCCATAAAAGTATAGCCGATGACAAGTTACTGATCAGTGGTCCGCAACTGATAGCCAGCAATTCCGGATATGTCTGCAATACCGGTAACATCGTAGCGCCTTCATAAAGGTTGAATTTCGGGCTTAAGAAAGGAATACAATATCCAGCACAAAAATAATCGAGATAAGTACGGCAGAAGAATTACGTTCTTTCTGTTATTTGATAATATAGCCTGGCTCCCTTACGGCCACAACAACTGTGTTTCAGCCGAAAATAATGAGAGGACTTGCACAGATAACGTGCGAGGGAACAGGCAGTTGGAAAAAGGAGGAAAATAAAATAATTAGTGATAGTAAGAGCAGGAAAGAGGCAGGGAGCGTGGGGAAAAAAAGACACACAGAGCTCATTTAAACTTTAGTTCTCAACTTCCCTAAAGGCAGGAAGGACAGTTGAATATTGCTTATTCCCCAGAGATATTGTTTACTCACTTATATATCTTTCCGATAATTATGTTCTTTACTTCTTGCACAAATACAATAAATGTACAACATTCCAAGTAGGTATAACATCCTAAACTGATATAGCTACATCATAGAAGAGTCTTCCAATAGCAAACAACAGATTTAGATTCCCTCAACAAGTCATTTGATTGGATCGCGTAGATCTCGCGAAACAAGATCATAGGAGCGACGAAGAGAATTTAGCTGTTCAGCAATTGAGTCGATCAGTCAATGTAAGCGACCAACAAAGCAATGCGTGCACTGGCTGGAATTCACTTGCCAGGCAATTGGATTTGAGAAGAGGAGGGGAGAAGCATAACGGCTAGCCATTGTTCAGCATATCGATGAGCATAACTCAGGTATAGGGTGCGTGTCCCCCGACGATGCCTCCTCGGACGGATGTTGCGATTGGCAAGATGGCCGTGAAAGCGAGACACCGTGCAAAGATGTGTAACGCGAGCAGCAGCATCCACTGGCGTGATTTAGGGGCAACTTTGATGATTTGTGGCGTTAATATCAAGAGATATTTATGACTGTAATCAATGGAGCGGCTTTAGAATAGGGAGAAATGATTAACGAACGCATGCCACAGGGGACGACGACCCACCGAGTCGAGGATTTACTGCAAGCAATCAAGAGAGATCGAATTTTCGCCGGGGATGTGCACTATGTTTCATCTATACGTAACTGGCACAAGCTGCGCCATAGTCTATGCACTTGTTGCAAGTGGTAGCAGCACGGGAATGGATAGAAGCAATGTGGATACGAAAATAACAAAACTTAAAAAACAGCAAAGCAAGACCTGCCTAAGGCGTCAATGGCATTTGACATGCACAGTACTGGAATTAAAGTGTGGGTGATGAGTAACAGTTTAACAGCTTCTCGTTATATAGGTACCTAGCTATACGCTAGAAATTAGGAATTCAGACAAGAGTAAAATACAATATTGTGCATAAATGTTACCCCACTCCGAAGAGTTTATTAAAAAAATTTTACAAACATCGACATAGTTTGCCTCTTGACTAACGCTGGATCAGTGCCAGACAGGAGCATCATATATATAGCGAGAATTTTCCTTTCTTAATGGTTCGCTGATTCCAGTACTGATATCTTCGAGCGAAAACTCGAAATTTAATTTAGGCGCTACGGAGTTGAAGAGTGGCAGCTTTTCTAAAAATATTCCTCACTCGCCAGCCCTGTGATTTTAACAATAAAATCTTTCCTGACCTAAAAAGCTGCCGAGATATCGCTATTCTGCTTGCTCCATCACTGCTCACACTCACGTACATTCGCAAGAATTTTCGAGTTTCCAATTTCTAAGCCATATTATGTCAGGGTACATTGACCTACCATATTCCTAAAGAAGTTGCCGGCGTTACCATTCCTGGCACGCACATTCCAGAAACCCGAGGTAAATTTCCAGTAGTCCCAAAATGTTAAACTTACGGCATAATTTACCTCCTGGTTGATTCCAAGAAAGCGGCGATTTCCACTCGCGTCGTGTTCGCAGCAGATCCTTTGCGTCGACGAAGCAGTTAGTCGTCGAGGTTTTTGAAGAAACTCTTGAAAAGTTTCAATTTCCCAAAGCCGCCATGATATTCGTCGTGGCTGTACAAACGAGACGCTTCCAAGTTGACATTTAAGCCACAGATGACACGGCCATGTCACATTTCCCCGACGACTCAATGGACGCACAATAATATCCCGTCTCCAGAAAGAGAAGTGGCAACGTTTAATTTTCCAATTGAAGAGATCTGCGCCTGACAAACAAGAGCGTAAATTCCGGCTCGTCTGTTTCCGATGGCAGAACGAATTTTATTTTCCTCTCGTGTTATTGAAAAGCCTGGCGAGCGAGCTTCGATACGGGCACATTCGGCCAAGCGATGTTCGTACTATATGTAATGAAAGCAGAGGAACTTTTACAGATATCGAGTTAAAACGTAACCAGCAGAGAGACAGAACCATACGAAGATATGCATTACTTTGTCGAAATAAGTTCCCTTCATTTCTCCAAACTCAGAATTTTCATTTTGGTAAAAATTAAATTGATTTTTACCACACAATGCACTGAAGGACGTTGGCTGATATACAACGATTGCTAATTAAGGTTTTCATCTCACAGTGAAACAAGGCAGTAAGAATCATAATTACATAATGACTGCTCCAATATCATCTGCACCACACAGTGCAATAACGCGGTAAGCCTCATATACATCGATTGCTCCAATAGCATCTGTAGGCCAGCACCATCATGCTCAACAGTCGACATCAAATAAAGCACCGTGGATTCAAGTTCAAAACCTCTTGGC
>LQNS02278075.1:10668221-10684527 GCA_001587735.2 Parhyale hawaiensis | reverse complement strand
GGAAATATGGCGGGTCGGTCGCAAACTGACGCCCGTAATGTTTTAATTACACGCGAGCCTCTCACCTGAACCGGCGACACTTTTTACCTGAAGCAGCTGGTGCTAAAATTACGCCGTATAACGAACACGCAGCGCACTTGCAAGAAATGAACAAACAAACTGAACGTTTCCGTAGTGTGATTGAAAAGCAGAAACAACAGACACTTTAACGGACAAGAGCGCATTAATAACGATAAAAAAAAGCAGACACAGCCTTTTTTTCATAGTCTGAGAACTGGAAGTACACGTTAGTGCTACACTGGTACGATAAGTGATACAATGCACACAAAATAATAACATTATCATAGTTGTGACTACAATGTCATTAAGAGCACACAAATAATGAAAAATAATGCAATTTATGATGAAAGTAACCACGCACAAATAACGAAAAAAGAGTGCAACTATGAGCGCACAAATCACGAAGAAAGAATGTAATGATGAGCCCACTGATAAAGGAGAAAGAAACACAGTATCAATTTTGTCATAGTGTGAACATCGTAATAAGCAGAAAATTGGGCCAAAATTACACTGCAAATAACATACAAGGCACAAATATAGCAGACCTTACACGCAGAAAAGTATGTTCTTTACGATAAAAAAACACCTGGTTTCTTATCACTAACGACGTACTATTTTAGCTACAAAGCAATAATAGTTAATCGTAGACACTGTTGTTCATCACAACGCTCTTGTTCATCTGTTGTTCATCACAAACGACAATGTGCATTGACGCAAATATTCAAACGACAAGGTAGTTTAAGAGTTAACTAATTTTGCTTAATGGCAAACAACCATTTTTCTGTGTGTATCATAGTTCTAATTACAACGATGAGTGTTAAAAATTACAGTTTTGAAGAAATATTTGATCCCAAATCACTGGAGTAGTTAACTAGGTAACAAGATCAGTCTCTGGGTACGAATATAGATGAGTGATAAAAATGTATAATACTTAAGAGTGCTTTGAGACAAGCAATAACCAAACAGAAAAAAAATATCATCGTGACTTTAGGTGAGGTGACGTGAATAACATCACGTGAACCTTGTCCAAAGATAGTCAATGTATCTCAAGGTAAGGTATGCTAGATTCATCGCATAAGAGTACTTATTAGTTTTGTGTAGAAGCCCACAGACTGCAGCACAGCCTCACGCGGCAACGGTATGGCACAGACTGCGCAGAGTCTCCCAGACTCCCAAGCACAACCTTGACTGAGCCCCGAACAGACGTTGGGGACGGACATACACACACGGTACTGATGCCAAGACAACATCAACTTCGTTCAAACAGAGTGTGAACATGCAAGGAGACACCAAATGCAACTTTGAAACGTCATAATACTTTCTTCATATCTGACAAGCCGTAAGCCCTTTACCACAAAGACAATGCTGCAGTTTCACATGGAGGATACATCAGCATATGGAGCCATTAAGTTTTAACTTAGAAACAGTCAAACTTTCAGAAAGAAAAGTGTTAGCTCCGGTCGTAATAAACTAAGTAGGTACAGTATGCGTGTGACATATTCCAAAAATCCAAACCTTAACGAATAGAGAAATTTTGTTGCATTGAGTGTCCCGTGAGTGCGAACAACGATAAAAATAGGTATAAGTATATTCTTGGGACAGAGGACCCAGCGCAGGAATACTATATCGTATAGTTCTTAGTGAACCACCGTATAGACACTAATCGCGTAATGCAATAGTAAAATGACTAAATTCCCTGGCAGAATTTGTTTTTTATAGCCAACAGCAAATAAGACATAGTTTCAATATACATTTTCATTTTACCAGCAATTATTCTGCGCTTGTACTGGTAGATTGCACGTGCCTGTAGTCCCATATGCACAGCAGGAACGCCTTACAGGTCAGTTCAAACGAATACAATTCTCCTACCTATCAAACTGTAGTACACCCGCGCCAGTACTGCTCCTCTGCACCTGTAAGCACGGCTGCAGTCCACAGCAGTCAGGATGCTCCGTAAATTTCCCTAATCTTGAAACAGAGTTCCGGTAACTCCTCGGCACCTCGATGGCAGCGGCCTTTGACGTATAGCAGCGCCCGAGGCTTAGCCGGAATGAAGTCCTTTCAAGGGAACACAAAATACGAAATGGTGTTGCGTATTTACAGAGTCTATTGCTAAATTCGTAATAGGAGCTCTTGCAAACTACAGGGGATTGAAACNCGAGGCTTAGCCGGAATGAAGTCCTTTCAAGGGAACACAAAATACGAAATGGTGTTGCGTATTTACAGAGTCTATTGCTAAATTCGTAATAGGAGCTCTTGCAAACTACAGGGGATTGAAACTGAAGTACTTTCTGGGGCTTTCAGGATGCCAAAAAAGAAACGAGCCCAGTACTGGCACGACGATGTAAGAGGAACAGCAGGCGTGCATTTTCGTCATTTTTATGCGTAGTTAAGGCAATTTTTCGATAATTATCGCATTCTTTCGATCATTCTCGTCCTTTTAGCAGTATATTTCAACCAGCATCACATATTTAGAAAGTGTTCTTTATTACATTTCAGAGTCTCTAGAGAATGACATAATAAATATAAACTGGAAGTTGAATGTTAAGTTATTTATATGCCGATGGAGCTCATCATCAGGGGCGGTTTTTCTGCTAGTACTGTGATCGAAAAGATAAGGGGTTTACTTCTACCTGTGCTTGCAACACGTAGCTATATCAGAAGCGTGTTACATCAAATAATGCAGTAGAAACGCTAATAGACAAATAATTACATAAAAACTGTTTTAGCAACACGAATAGGAAACTTGTCACACCCGAACATAGGTACGTTAGAAACGCGAATAGGACACTTTTTCGCACCAGAAAACGTTGTAAAAACACGCGAATAGGAAACATGCCACAATCGTAAATACGTTAGAAACGCGAATAGGACACTTTTTCGCACCAGAAAATGTCGTAAAAACATGCGAAAAAAGAAGAAACTTTCCACACCTAAATATGCCATAGTAACTCTTAAAGAGAACCTGATACACGCAAAAAAAAAATCTGTTCCGCAAGCACGAATGGGAAGTGTACTACACCTAATACTACTACACTCAAAAAAGTTGTAAATAACATAAGCCCCCAAAACAAAAACAATTCTTAACAATGCTACACCGTAAAAACTTGTAAATAACGTAAGCCCCGTAAGAAAACAATTCTTAAGAGTATAAGGCAGATGATTAAATTCAAGTGGCATTAGAAAAAATATTCGCAAAAGTGCAGAAGAAACGATGGAGGGCACGCGCGTTGGCACTCCACTCAGCACAGCAATAAATCTAAACACAAGTTTTTGTTTCGGTGCAAAAGAGGGCAAAGCGAGGGAGGGAAGCTCTAGAGGGCGAATTAAGCGTGTGAGACGAGTTGTGTCAGGTGCGTGGGGCGAGTGTGTCAGGTGCGTAGGGCGAACTGTGCCAGTTGTGTGGAGGCGGGCAGTGCCATGTGCGTGGGGCGAGCTGTGTCAGGTGCGTGGGGCGAGCTGTGTCAGGTGCGTGGGGCGAGTTGTGTCAGGTGCGTGGGGCGAGTTGTGTCAGGTGCGTGGGGCGAGTTGTGTCAGGTGCGTGGGGCGAGTTGTGTCAGGTGTGTTGGGCAAGGGACGAGTTGTGTCAGGTGCATGGAGCGAGCTGTGTCAGGTGCGTGGGACGAGCTGTGTCAGGTGAGTGGGACAAGCTGTGTCAGGTGCGTGGGACGAGCTGTGTCAGGTGAGTGGGACGAGCTGTGTCAGGTGAGTGGGACAAGCTGTGTCAGGTGAGTAGGACAAGCTGTGCCAGGTAAGTGGGACAAGCTGTGCCAGGTGCGTGAGGCGAGCTGTGTCAGGGGCGTGGGACGAGTTGTGTCAGGTGAGTGGGACAAGCTGTGTCAGGTGAGTGGGACAAGCTGTGTCAGGAGAGTGGGACAAGCTGTGTCAGGTGAGGGGGACAAGCTGTGTCAGGTGCGTGAGGCGAGCTGTGTCAGGGGCGTGGGACGAGTTGTGTCAGGTGAGTGGGACAAGCTGTGTCAGGTGAGTGGGACAAGCTGTGTCAGGTGAGTGGGACAAGCTGTGTCAGGTGAGGGGGACAAGCTGTGTCAGGTGCGTGAGGCGAGCTGTGTCAGGTGAGTGGGACAAGCTGTGTCAGGTGAGTGGGACAAGCTGTGTCAGGTGAGTGAGACAAACTGTGTCAGGTGCGTGAGGCGAGCTGTGTCAGGGGCGTGAGACGAGCTGTACGAAGCAGAAATTATATATGTACAAGAAAAAAATAAACATATTTTCGAGGATAAGTACGGTATATGGAGGTTGCATATGAGACAAGACATACAGTAGGTATAATCCAAAGACAGTACGGCAAATAGCAACAAGAGACTAGGACGTGTTCACAACACTCTAATAAAGACCAGCAGCGAAACTTATATCCCACTAATATTTTCACACTGCATGTTCTATTGGATTTAATTTTCATTTTGTGTTGAAAACATTATATAGCAAGGCATCATAGGTATGACGCACTGTAACTTGCTGGAAATTTAAACGTTCTTGGAACAAAGGCCACGAGATAAGTTTGGGTCGCACGTGAAGGGCTACCACAGTAAACTGAGGTTGTGCGTCATAATAACTAAAAAAAATCGATGGCATTTTTTACAGGCCCTAAAAATCAGCTAGAAAGCTTGCGTAAATTTCTCTGCCTTAAATCGCTCAGGGCAGGAATTAGTAATAAAGCTCTCTAAAAAATCGAAAGTCAGAAAAAACAATAAGACAATTCATACAGAGCAATTTAAAAACGTTACTTCGACATTTCCAGGACAAACTCGCCAAAATAGAATGCATCGTACTATACTTGAAAATGCGCTCCTTGCCCAGCACTTTGCACGTTGTGATAACAATTGTAATAGCGCGTAATTGCCTTCAGTTGTTTTATAACTTGGATGTCAACGACAAGCACAACTGCTAGAACAGCAACAAAAAGCTGTTAATACTCCGGCTGAACGTACTTTTTACTTCTACGAAAAAACAACACAGTTAAATTGCAGGATCTATGTATAATGTTCGACGTAAGACAGAATCCTAAGAAAATACATCATTAAATTTAACGCTAACGATACACTGAAAATACTGAATTTAAGCTCAAAATTCGCAAGGAAGCCAGGCAGCATTCCGTTTCAAGCCCGCTTCTCATAAAGCATCCAGTGCTCCCGGAACCTCATTGTGGGTTTTATACAAATTTTACCCTCAATATTTTCCTCAAGATGGCAAGGGACGATACAACGTTCAAGCATTTTAAGTGAGCGTGGGACGCGGTGGCCTTTGGAACAGCTTAAGCCGTAAACTGACTCAGAAGGAGTGAGGCAACTGTACTTTGGCCCCGAATATGTGTTCACCTATAGAGTGTGACTTGGTACATGGTACATGTTGACACCTGCGGAGTGTGGCGTACTTGTGCCGCAGCAGGGTACATGTAGACACCTGTGGAGTGTGGCGTACTTGTGCCGCAGCAGGGTACATGTAGACACCTGCAGAGCGTGGCGTACTTTTGCCACAGCAGAAGGAACATAATGCATAGGGGCATTCGGAAATTTCGTTGGCAACAATTAAGGACTACAGTAAACGTTAGACGGTAGTTCAAGAGCTATCCTAGAGCGACCAGTGCTGCAACAGTAGAGGGGGCTGAGCTGGGACCTTTACCCAGAAACAGCGGGTAAATGGTTCTCAAAGAGGCGGCAGAGAATGTAAATCCCATCGCAAGACCCAGCCAAGCTTTTTATTATTGTTTTAATTGCTGTACATGCCATAACGTGTTTGGCATCTAAGCTATAGTACGGCAGCCCGCGCTTTAAACTACATAAACACTTTTTCAAAGTCCTTTTCACGGATGAAGTCCGAGTTCCGAAGGATGGTCCTCATAGATAGGCGAAAGCATGGATACTTTATGAAGCATCTCAGTTTCTTTGGCGTCAACAATGTAGTAGTAGAGTGATGTTTTGGACAGGGATCATTGGTAAAGTACAGGTTAGGACCATTTCAAATCCCAAAAAGAGTAATCATCACCAGTAAAACCTTAACATAGTTTCTAAATGAATACTTGTCAATGACCTGACACTCATGCATGCAGGCTTGAGCTAATATTTGTGTATAATAGTACTACATGATCGCATTCAGCCAAAGCTACCATCTCATTCCTCAAAACACGACCATGAAAGAAGAACATATCATGACGCGGCCTCTTGCTCCCCCTGACCTAAGCCCAATTGAACAGCTCTTGTGCATTTTCAAACAAAAAGTTTACGAGGAAGGTGCCCAGCAAACTGCGAAGGAGCTAAGATTTTAGGCCCAGTGGGAGAAGATAAAATAAACAATTAAAATGTCACTGCGCTCATGACAGCTGCTCAGACTAGTTGATTAACAGATCCCATGAGCAAAGTGCAGCTATTTGATGTAATATCCAAGCATGAGAATCACGTTCACAACTAATGTAGCCACTTCTGTGCTAGTACAATTTGCGATAATATATTTCATTGATATTGTTTTCCCTCAAGTTTCTTCAATCTTTACATTTGTTGCAAGGAATATGGTGTTTCATTGGCTCGCCGGTGACATTTTCAGCAGTTGCAGTTACACGTGACACATTTTTAGAAAACGAAGCAGAACACATGGATTTGTATATACTGCTTCAATTGTCTTTAAAATTTAAACCTAAGAATCCGTATCTTCAGACTGCAAATATTTTGAAAAAGCAAACTTGCCCTAGCAGTTTAGCAAAAAAAGAAACAAGACAAAGAGATGACAGCTTTTTTCCAGTAAACTGACTGAGTGGCGAACAGAAAACAGTGCCGCCGGAGTAAATTAAACGCCTAAAAAGACGAGCTTAAAAAATTCAGGAAATTGAATGAGGAGAGGGGAATAATCTCGAGGAGAATTAACTTGTACTTTCTAGTGCGCATAGCTTAATGATCTCCACAGTAGAGACGCAATGAGATGACAAGTGAGGCATTGCTTCTGCGCCAGTGCAAGTTAATAACAACTGTACCTAAATATTTATTAAACGTTTGGACTACCATTGCAAGTTAGTTTGATAGTTAGTACAATTGATGGTGGTTCAGAAAAAACACGAGTAAAATAATCGCCGAATATATGCAATGCAAATTTCGGTGCCAATGTTTTATTTTCTGTAATATGGGACGAAAAGCAATGAGTTTAAAAGGATGGAAAACACCTACTAGTAAACGGACTGCCCAACTGAATCTTGTTTAATGAAGCACGGTCTTTTTGCAAGAGAACAACGCAACGTTGTGAAAGGGACAAATTTTACGGGCAAAGAGACCTTACCAGCGGAACTGATATCCAGTCGTACTTGGAAGCCAGCAATGGTTTGGTAACTCTGGTAACTCTGCTGCCAGTGGCACAGCATAAACCGTACGCATGAAAGTAATGCATTCCAAATTTGCAAAGAATAAACAGAACTCGAAACGAATTCAGCGGCAGCGGCTACACTCGACGAACTGGAATAGTGCGTACGACAGAACTCCAACCGAAACCCGATATCATGAGGCAAAACTGGAATCCATTATACAATCACTCGATCAAATTTTCTAAGGACACACAAGGAGATGATAGGTACCAGAAATGTATGTAATATAGCTCATTAGTCGAGTCACATGAGATACAGGAAACGAGTATGAGTAACAGTACGCAGAATACTGCATTGCGGCTCATAGTCATCGTCGGCAAGGAGGTTATGTTTTCGTCAGGTTTCTCTCTTGTCTGTTATTCTGTCGTTCTGTCTGTCACCAAGATAACTCAAAAAGTTATGGACGGATTTTGATGGAATTTACCGAGATTGTTACGCATGTTAGGAGGAACAGATGATTAATTTTTGGTGAAGATCCGTCCCTCCGTTTGTTTGTCTGTCTCACTTTCTTTTTTTTTTTCTCAATGCCATAACTCAAAAAGTTATGGACGGATTTTCATGAAATTTACAAGAATTGTTAAGTATATCACAGAATAAATAACCAATTTTTTCTGATGATATGCACGTTCGTTCATATGTTTGCCGTAGTGTTTGATTTTATGCTTGTTAGCGCAATAACTCAAAAAGTTTTAACAGGAACTTTATGAAACATACAGGAGTTGTTAGTAATGTTAAAAGACATAAATGATAAAATTTTAGTACAGATGGGTTGATTCGGTTGTATGTTTAATTTTTGTTTGTCATTATGTTTGTTAGCAGCATAACTTAAAAAGTTTTAATGGATCTTCATGAAATTTACAGGAGTTGTTATAGTAATGCTGAAGGATAATAATGGTGAAATTTTTTAGCAGATCGATTGATTTGTCTCTATGTTTGAGTTGTGTTTGTCATAGTGTTTGTTACGCAATAAATCAAAAAGTTTTGAACGGATCTTTATAAAATTTACAGGAGTTGTTAGTAATGCTAAAAGACATAAATGATTTAACTTCAGTGCAGATCGGTTGGTTCGTTTGTATATTTGACTAATGATTGCCATAATAAGCAATAATTCAAAAAGTTTTAAATGGATCATCATGAAATTTACAGGAGTTGTTAGTAACGTTAAAACACAAAAATTGGTTAAAATGTGGTGGAGGTCGGTTGCTTCGTAGCAATGTTTGAGCTGTATTTGTCATGATGTTTGTCACGCAAAAACTCAAAAAGTTTTGAATGAATCTATATGAAATTTACATGAGTTGTTAGTTATGTTAAAAGACAGAAATGAATAAATTTTGGTACAGATCGGTTGGATCGTTTGTATGTTTGACTTATGCTTGTCACATCAGATAGCAGCATAACTCAAAAGTTATTAACGGATCTTGAAAAAAAATTGCAGAAACTGTTGATACTATCAAAAGGCACGAATGATTTGATATTGGAGTTGATAAAAACCATAGTTTCGAAGTCAATTTGAATTTTTCGTTACCGTTGCTTTACTAGGTATGCGCTCTCAGAGTGCTCTAGTTCAGTTACATATTTGGTAAGAGTACGCATAGCCAAGGGCTATCTATACTTAATTATGAGCTATTACAAATCCCATTTACCAGTGAATTCCCCGATTTTTCTATCTATGAGTTGGAGAATGAATGGGCATTTCCCCGTTCTGACTCTCAGGCAGGCAGTCAGTATACTTATGAGCAAATATTGCAGTCTCACCTTAAGACAAAATTCCACAGCAGTCTCGGAACAAGATCCCACATTACAGTAGAATGCCAAACGAAACTCAATATCGAACGTAGCCGAAACTCGTCCTCGTCTACTAGGCCAACTGTTTAGAATACAATAAGAGCGCAAAGGACGTGCAAAATTTGGGTCTCAAATTCTGTCGCCCTCTGGTATCCACCTTTGACCGCACTTTTTGTTTGTAAACAAACCAGGGCTCATCAAGGGATTTGAAAAAATCACGCTATGAATAACCCAAGACTGTAAAACAAAACCTATAAGTTAATGAACAAAATCTTTACTTAATGAATCGCTTTTATGTCACGATCTCCCGCATCTCCTAGCTAAGGATTACGGACTAGGACGGTGCCCCGCTAATGCCAGGACTTTGGACTTGGCTCAGGCCTTTTGCTCACTGGATGCCCTTCCTGCGTGAACCAATGACGTTTGCTGCATGGACTCGGAAGCTCAACCTGCTGATGCAGCAGCGGGTTCTCTAACCACTACGCCATGGCGGTGTGGATACAGTCAATGAAGATATTGAACGCAATGGGAGAGATGAAGCCTTCTTGTCGTATACATTAGTCTTGGAAACGCTGATGTCATTTCCGCCCTCATTTTTACATAGCATTTCTGAGTGTGAAACCAATACTTCAATATTTTTATAACGTAAGGAGGTATGTGCATTAACAACATAGAAAAGCGTGGTTATCATTGCTTGCAGTTCACAACTGTATTCATATCTAACCTTCCAGCAAAATTAATTAGATAATATGACTTATACCGTAACTTAATCCTTGATAGCGACACCAACGCACCCAGCATCGATCTTGGCAAGCTAAGCTTAGCTACGGAGGCAAACAATCCTGTTTAGTCTCGTCTCTGTACATATATTCCAAGCTCTTTGACTAGGCGACAAGCAGAAACCGATTTTATAGTGTAGAGCTGGTGCGCGGAGAACCTATTCCAGAGTACAGGTAGCACTCCAGACGAAACTTGACACCAGTCGCTACAGGGCACGAAAAAGTCGAAGTAGCAGTGCTTTGCCTCACACGATACGGTGCACTTTTCGGCAGTGCCGCCTTACAGCGCGAGATAATTCAACAGCAACAGCCGCCTCTGTTACTAATGGCAATGTCGAGACTCTACTCAAACCGCACCGGTCCTCCGAGAATGGAAGTGCAAATGTAGGGCGCCACACAAAAAGATGAGCAAAATTTTTACGGGAAATGCAAAGTATGTTCCCGGTTGGCCGTTGTATTGTAATATAAATATCTACGTTTGCAGATTTTAAAAAAATTGCGGTGTTGTTACAATGAAGTGTTTTAAATAGCAAGAAATGTAAATCCCTCAGTTTGTGAGTAACAGCGGCTTGCTATAGCTGTCACACTATGAAATTACTTTTATAATTATTATGATTGTTATTACAATAATATTTAAAACTTGACGTGAGGAGGCAGAAAATTGAATAGTTAAATAAAACATGGCGAGTGTAACACAAGGAATCCACTTATATGTGAGCGGTGGCTGCTTGTCAATACATATAATAAAGACCGCTGTGCATGTACTGGGTCTGTTTATTTACTGTATAGTGGATATGTATTCTGTCACGCTAGAAGAAAACAGATAGGCGAAAATAAGGCCAGGTTGGAGACTATGGCCATCCTTTGAAGTTGTGATAATACACAAAAGGGCAAAAATAGTCCAGGGTAGAGACAATAGCAAATGAAAAAGACAACCTTACAATTGACCAAACATCTTGCATTGCCAACGATGAAATCGAAGCACTGAAGATGCCTAAAGCTTCCCTTAGCGCTCTCTTGCATCCTGATGATTTTTCGTTTTTTCTTCCCACAGATAATTTTATTCCACAACTTATTCTTTAAACTTGACTTCATTCATTGACAAAGCAGCTTTTCGCTGAGCGAAAAATTGTTGACCTATAGGGTAAGGGGCCCAAAGGAGCCGCACTGGCCCAATGCAGACGCACCTGCGTCTCGACTGG
Organism: Parhyale hawaiensis; assembly: GCA_001587735.2. Lineage (NCBI taxonomy): Eukaryota > Metazoa > Arthropoda > Malacostraca > Amphipoda > Hyalidae > Parhyale > Parhyale hawaiensis. The sequence continues at coordinate 10,673,341 of LQNS02278075.1, read as the reverse complement.
GCTGTGCGGTGGGTGGCCATTGTGAGAAATGTCCAATCATACACCATTTTAGGAGGGTGTTTAGGAGACACATCAAGCTTTTGTTTCCAAGTATTGAACATTTCTTGCAGCGTCTGGTCTCCGCGCCACAGTCTTCCTACTGAAAGTGCGTCTCTATTGGGCCATGTGCGTCTCCTTTGGGTGACTTACCTTATCATCCTGCACATAAGATACTGAGTCGAAATTAATATTTTGAGTGATAATTGTCAGCAAAACGCAATCAATATTTCTCCACGTCAGAAGAAGAAAAGAGTTTCGCTGCTCAGCAGCCGTAATTGCGAGAGAGCGCTCATCTTTTATGCTCCTTCAAGTTGGCATGCAGTTGATTCAGCGAAAGCGTAGCAGCGGAGCTGCATCTTTACAAATTCGTAGCCGTAATTTTTGAAGGCCAGGTACACTAGTTTTATAATGAACTATATTGTAACTATGCAATACTCAAATAATGTATCGATGAGAGTGACATGATAGATTCATGACGTATGTATTAATATAGCAAGATTTGAGATGTGGGTACACCCCATGAAAACTTTCAATTCAATATCAACATTTCTGTTAGAACATCATCGCTTAGGTGTATAAACAGAAGCACTTAATCTCAAGTCGCAGCTCCTCGTTGTTTTACAAAGATTATTTTGATATAAATTAGAACATTCATCGTTGAATTGTAGATCTCCATTAAGGCACAACAGTTGACTTACATATTAACTGAAACATACTTCACCGAGTTGTAGCTCCTCACCATATTATGTAATGCAGCTCCACTGCCTGGAAGTTTACTTTCACGCCACAGCCACAAGGAATGGCGACGATGTTATTACGCAGGAAGAATTAAAATAGCAAACAATGTCACTCTGCTCGTGGTCACGCATGGCTTGGAAGGCGAACCCCAAGAGGTTATCGTTACTTTCAAGGTTCGTTCCTCCAACTCTGTGGCTCATCTCTGCAGCTAGAAATAGGGGCATACAAATGCCTGTGAGAATACGTATATGATTTATTTGAATACACAACATGTTAATTCGAAACATCTCGTGATCTGTCTACTAAAAACATTGGAATTTTCGTCAAACATATCGAACTTTCTATTGTCAATCAACTGTCATACGGTTGGAGGCGGATCAAGGGGAAATTTCGCAGTATATGTCCAGATACATCAAGATATATGGTTAAGAGAACAATTTTAAAATCAACAAATGAAGATATTAGAATCCGTTTGAGTATGCAGCATAACGGAGGACATAGATCGTGTTTTAAGAGAAGAAAACGAAGAGACGTTCAGTATGCTGCAACACCGCGCGGAACGTATGCGTACAGAAGACGTGTGCCAGAATAGTGCATTCGTTATGACATATTCAGATGTCAAAGATATCAAATTCTGCCTGTGACAGAAACCTCACACAAATGGAACTTTCAGTTGTATGAAATGCCCTTTTCAAGCAGAATTCAATTTAGCATCCATATGCACAGCGACTAAGAAGAAATTCCATTATAGAGCCGAACCTCAAGCCATTACCTTTACACCGCAACGAGCAAGTGCATCAATTTCCAAAAGCCTGTTTCCAGCCGCCGCGTTTCTATATCTCATTTGCATTCAAGAGAAAAATAACAGGAGCAGCGGTAAAGCAGAAGAGAAGCAAAGGCCTCCCAAAATATATAAAAGAAAACCTCCACTAGTTTTTCGACGAGTGTACCTGCTCGGGATCGTCAACGCTTGAGCCACCAACTTTATTATTCTCCGATGGCGGTAACATGTTCGCAGAATTGGGATTCCATCCAATGACTGGAAATATTCAGAGCTCAAACACGCCGTCATAAAGTCGCCTGATTGATCACCGGTGGGGAAAGGAAAAGGAGCACGCAAAAGACCAGAAGCACGTGACTATGATCAGGTATTCTCTCTGCAGGCAACGGAAGGCTGCGGCGCACTTAGTTGAAAGGAGGGAGAGGGAGAGAGAAAAGGACTACCTCACTGCGCTAGCATGAGGAGGCTGTCAAATATTCAAAAAATCCATTGAGAGCACTTCTCTCTGCAAGCGCGCCAGAGGCCAAGAATTCCTAGAAGGACATTCGCTTAGAAAGTATTCAACGATTAACAGAATAGAAACGGTAGGTATTTACAATACGTCAGCGTGGTAGAAGTATGCGCGAGCAATTTTAGTCTAGGCTCGTACGTTGTAGTTAGGTACTCGTAAAGCTTGAGAAAAAGAAAAAAAAACTAGTGTGTTCAAAACGAAATCAGCACACCAAAAAATCCGAAATCTAACCTTTACTATAAACAATATTCCGCATAGTGTGTTATAAAACGTCCGTCGAAAGTAATTTTATATGTTGATGCTGCTCCCTCTCCGTTGGAGTTGAATATCAGATGTTAAAATCCTCTAAAAATCAGATAAAATTCGTATTAGTGTTCATACAAAATGCATAATATGCTTTATGTATGAACGGAATATTTTACGTTGCGAATTGCACGCGGTTTTCTTCTGAGGTGAATTATAGAAAAAACCAAATGCCATACCCTACGAGTATGCGCATGGACAAGTGAGACGCCTTCGAGCAGCCCGTCACAAAATGCAAAATGCACCTTCAAGGAACTATGTACCAACTTGATTTCTTGGCACCGATTAAAAATTACGTTGGATGGAAAAGACAAAACACGGTGTACAGAGCTACGCTTTTCATAAGCGTTTGCAACCACAGATCTCTTCAAGAGACGAGAACAATTTAACCTTAATCTTGAACTATTGCTCATCCAAGAGTTACAACCATAATAACTTTACCAACTCATTGTAAAAAAAAAATTTTTTATTCACCATACAAAATCTCCTAACAGTTGCATGCCGACTGCTATAAGTGAGGATAAAATAACTTCTTTTTTAGAAGAATTTCACTGGCCAGGGAGCATCGATTACGTTACACATTGTTCCAGAAAGGTGCATAAAATACTCAGTGACGGCCAGTATCACTTAGGAAGAGATCCATAAGGCAGCCAGCCCACAAAAAGGAGCGAAATGATGACTCAACGCGAGCGCAGCTCTGCAATTAGACCAAAAGGAAAAGACATAAGGATGTCCCATTCCAAGAAAACAGCGAGCACTCAAGCCTGCATTACGGAACGCTCTTTACCTCACATGAAGATCGGCGAAAACGTGAAAAGTCAACGTTGAGGCCAAGAAAAGATGTCGAGGACTGGAAAAGTCCAGGCTGCGATCATGGCGAAACGCTGAGGCCAAGGAAAGATACTGTCGACATCGTTCCAAGCTTGACAGGCAAAGTCCACGCGGCGTTCAGGAAGAGACGCTGAGACCTGGTGAAAATTTCCAGGACATCGTCCTGGCACTGAAACATAAATATACCAAGAGCAATTAGCCAAAAGGTAAAAAAACATGTTCTTGAATATGTGCCAGGCATTTGCACTAACAATTGATTTTTCTAAGGAACCTAATCAGAAAAAATATAGGCGATTAGGGGATACTATCCGACCCCGCCGTATTGACATTGGTTAATTGCCAGGGAAATTTCGATACGGAAGCGACATATTTCGCAATAGGACGGTAAGACGAACCTCCATCCACATGCTGAGATATGCCAAAGGCCCGCCTTATGCTGCTGAAGATCACTTATTACCTATGAAAATCTCACTTCCAAACAGGAAAAATAGGAAACTATTACTTCTGCCTGTGGGACGCTTACTACACTGCAGCAAAAATCCTGGAACTGTTGCGCACCCTGATCGACAACCGATAGGCGCAAAGCTTTATTCCTTGTTCCCAGGGAATACGGAATCATTTGCATTCCAAGTGGCTAAGAGACTGAGGGATGTCAAGTGTAGCTAGACCACAAGTAATTATCTGCACATATTTCGCAAAAAAAAGAACTATACCGCAGTTTTCTCTTCAGAAATTCGACGAGCGAAGTTCTGTCTTAGGAAAAAAAGGAATAAAAAACCGTTTGCATTCCAGGTGGACTTGGAGTGCACTCTCAGCACAAACAATTATTACCAACTTATTATTGTTAACTTTACATAAAGGCAATTTCCGGTTATGTTTTAGCTAGTTACAGCATATAAAATCGTATAACGTCAACCATAATGCTATAACAATATCAGTTCGAGCCTCGACTATAGAGGATGAAAGGAAACCAGTACGTGCCAAGGAAAATCGGGAACCCATGTACCGGAACTGGAGAAGATCAAAAATAAAGAAGAAAGAAAGAATGCACATCCCGAAGACTTAACCGAGGCTCCCTAGTATAACTTAAAAACAGAGAAGAAAATAAAAAGTAACAAGTTACAGGGAAACGGACGTCAGCGCGCAGTTGTAGTCACGCAGCAGACATACCGAAATGTGTACGGCAACAACCGTAGACTTACGAGATAGCAAGGAATTTTTAGCAAAAAGATTTTCTCTTTATCCATGCAGCTGCGACTGACCAGACTTTGTATACTAGTTCAATAGGTCGATAAAGTTCTCAGAATCTCATTGTAATAAAACTAGAGAGGGAAGAGACAGCTCTTGAGGGAAAATCAAGGTCAGTAGACTCCAAACATAAATGACACTGCATTCAATTAAATATATAAATATTTATAGTAAACTTTAAGATAACGCGTCAAAATATGTGGCTTGAAACTTTTTCATCAACCTGATAAAAGTTTAGTTTATTCAGTAATTAAAAACAATATTAAGAAACCAAATTTAGTCTCGTGTCGTGCTATTTTAATTTAAGTATGTGCAATTCCTAAAAGCTCGACCTACACAGTAATTAGTACTGTGCCAATGTAACAATTTTCCGATAATTGCAGCGCAAGGTACTAGAAAAGGTTCACCCAGAATAAATTAACCGTTCTACTGTTGCATTTGATCCCCTTCGTCGTACAAAAACTTCTATCTATATTACCTATACTAAAACTGAGTGAACTTGATTTATTTCGTTATTTGTATCTTGCTTGTTTGCACACAGTTTCTTTACTTTAAGATAGGTAAAAATTCGAGCGTTGAAAACATTTAATTAGGGTGTATCCGTGATACGAAAGATGAGCCTGAGCTAGGCTGCATGAACGTGTCCGTTAAATTTAAAGGTGTTGAATA
>LQNS02278075.1:10647533-10665525 GCA_001587735.2 Parhyale hawaiensis | reverse complement strand
AATATGCGGAAAGGCACATCGTTTGGAGAGATGAAGATTGGGAAAGAGTGCATTTCAGCGACGAAAGTAAATTTAATTTGGTTGGATCTGATGGCAGACGGTATGTTAGACGTGCAATGGGTGACAGGCTGAACCCGAAATGTGTCAAAACATCTATAAAGCATGAGGGAGGTAGCGTAATGGTGTGGGGCATGTTTTCATCTGAAGGAGTTGGACCGTTGGTGGCCATTGAAGAAACTGTCAATGCTAATGTTATCTCAATCTTGTACAGCAATATGTTATCCCATCTCTACGATCATCACCAAACCAGCCTGCAATTTCTATGCAGGACATTGCCCCGTGCGATACTGCAAAGAAAGTGAAGGAATATTTTGCGAAAGAGAATATCGAAGTCACGCAGTGGCCTGCCCAAAGCCCGGACCTTAATTCTATTAAAAATTTATGGAAAATTACAGGTGATAATGTAAGAGAACGACAACCATCAACAGTAAAGGATCTGCGGACTAAAATTGAATAGGAATGGAAAAAAATAACTCCAGAGTTTTGTAAAAAACTTGTGATGTCGTGTAATCATCGCTGTGCTAAAGTTATTGAAAATAAAGGTTTTAGTACTACATACTAATTGTTCTAAACCTAAAATTGACAATTATTCCATGTTATTTGTTTGTAAAATTGTATTTAGAGACGATCGTTCTCTTATTTTGCACTGTTCAATTTTTGTTACAGTTTGTTAGATTGCTCTAATGTATTAAATATAGTTATGTTTGTCCTGATATTTTGTAGAAATATGTTAAATACATTCCTAAGGGCCCCATTAAAAGATTCATTAACCTACTCTACATAGTTAACCTTTATTTTCAAAAAAAGAAAATCGTTCTCTTATTTTGCCTGCTAGTGTACTGCATATGCACAATTAGTTTGTCTCTTTATTCACGTCACCAGTGATCTGAGTGAAGGATACCAAGAAAAATAGAGTAAGTATAGCATACTAGGAAATACAGGGAACGCGTGCACAAAGGAACATCGTGAATGGGAGCAGTAAATCAAGAAAGTAGAGAAAGAACATAGCAAAGCCGGCCATAGAAGTTTAGGTAAGAAGCAGGAAAGCTATCTAGGCATATATTGTTTACAATATAATAAAAAGTCACCACCAGAACCGTCACAAATGAAAACATTTTACTCGAATGAGACCTAATACTAAAATAATTGGCAAAACAAAAATAAACAAAATATTAAAATCAGTAAATGTTTCGGATCTTCGCCCATTTTCAGTACATCTGAAAATATACGTAAGTACAAGTGAAATTAAGAGTTAATGTCGTATACCGCTCATATATAAATGAATTTTGAATAAAAATAGTTGAAAACACTAATGATTAACAATATAAAGTGGTTGGGCACTATTTTGATCCTTTAAAATGGGTTTCTGCCTAAATATATACAGAGATTATATTTGATTATTTGAGATATACAGATTATTATTCGAAATTTATTTATATATGAGCGGTACACGACATTAACTCTTAATTTCAATTGTACTTTTGTATATTTTCATATGTACTGAAGATGGGGAAGACCCGAAACGTTTACTGATTTTAATATTCTGTTGACTTTTGTTTTGCCGATTGATTTAGTATTAGGTCTCATTCGAGTAAAATGTTTTCATTTGTGACGGTTCTGGTGGTGACTTTTATTTTGAGACTGCGTAAAAATGCAGACCCAGATTTCTTGTTTACAATAAGTATATAAGCATGGAACGAAGATGTTCAAAAGTACGAATAGCGCTCCAAAACTATATATTGAATGGAATGATCATGGTGCTTGTTATTAAACATTCCGTGGGCGAACACTGATGTCAAAAATACACATATTAGTCGCTGTAACAGAAACACACACTAGGACAAACTCGGTCTGCGTGCCTGACATATCAACTGCTTCTGCTTCTTCTTCCGATGATAACAGACAGCTCGGCATTTGTTCTAAATTATGCTAACAATATAAGACACTTATATATCCTTGAGATTGAGGCCAATTACATGAACTTTTTGTAATCACACACGCGAACCACTTTCATTTTATACCCCATCATAAATTCCAGTGACTTAGGAAATGCGAGAGGCCTTTTCTTCGGCAAGCTAACAAGACTCTATAACTTTACCAAGCAATAGAACCAGCTTCATTTTAATGAGGTTCCCGGGAAAAAATGGCATACATTCTATTTATGCCAACATTTTATACACGATAAATATTGTTAAAGCACTTAGGTCAATCAACGGAAGAAGCACAGAAGCATGGCGGCTTCTACAAGAATTTAGTGACAGTTCTGCAGTCTGGGGAAAAAATTGTTCACGATATGACGGAGATGCTCAGTCTTCATAAACAAAGCGGAAGAAATATGATAGCGGTAGTAGTTTTTCCGGCAGAGAGATACGGCTAACAGTACCTAATTTTTCCCCTAGGTTCATGATCAATTTACTTACAGAAACACAATTTCATTCAAAGGACGCCTGAAATGTTCACTTTGGCCAAGCTGACCCAGCTAGATTATGCCATTAAGTGGTGGGACCAGTCCCTTTTTCCAGAAAATTGATACGACTGACATATGGACATAGTAACCAATCATACTTCAAGCTACATATCATATACTGCCAAAAACGTTGTCCAATTCTGGCAGTCGGAGAGCAGAGAAAGCTCTCTCATAAAGGTCGACGCGACTGAAAGACTCATGCCTATACATTCATATAAAGCAATAATGCATTTCCAATGAGCAAGTCAAGAGATCACGATTGTCAATATGAGACATGTGACCTATGGCACCATTGGTCATGCATAGGAAAGACGCCAGGGAACCCCCAGAGAAATGATGAAGAGGCAGAAATCCAGGAAGTTCAGTGGAAGCATTTAGAACTGTCACAAAAATCTGCCACATCCCAGATGTTGAACAGCACATTCAGCAACGCAGGGTTATGTTAGGCCGGGGTCACGCTTTACAATCACACGCTCAACTTATGAGCGATGCATCAGCTCGCAAGTTGTTTGAATTAAACACTTTTCAGGGGTATCTTGAACACAGACTTTCACTGTGTAAGAGGGAGGACTTGGAAGCTAAATGTCGCTCACAACTTGTGCGTTAAGAAATAATAATGAGGAGCTATAGCCAGTCCCAAATTCTTCCAACTAATTGGAATTAGCTGAAGCCGTTATGATATATTAATGAAAATTTTGGGACTGGCTATAGCTCTTCATTCTTGTTACCTGTAAGCTATGGTCTATACGGTACTATACTGGAGTAATTAGAGTAATTTGAGCGTGTCATGGCATAATGTCGCTTCGGCACTACTCTAGCAGGTCACGAACAAAAGCTATCACGTAATACGTACCCTGCAGAGTGTGTAACACCTAATAACTACCTTATGCACAGCAAAAACAAAATTGCAAACACAAGTAACTAATAACTGAAGAACTGAGAGCTTTAACGAACTACCTAGTACTGTCTCAAATTTCGAACTTCACAACAACAAGCGGGATATGGCTCACTCATCTATTTCAGAGCTGGAAGTATCTTAACAAATACGCAATAGAAAACATGACTACTTGATGGTGCTAACGCCGCTGTTGAAATCACTAGCCAGATTAGACTGCAGTATCTTGTTGAAAAGGAACAGGATCTGCTGAAATTAACAAGTAGTCATCAACTTAGGGTTTCTGCCTTTAAATTCCTCACGCAAGCAACAAAGTTCTCTTAGCGTAGACGTCAATTCACCCAGATACTGAAGCGCTAATACTTACATCGTAATTAAGTAACTTAAAACTGCGGCGTGTAAATAAAAAGTTAATTTTTGCATGAAGAGCACTTACAGCTAAGCTATAGTCACAACCAAACGGGGCCTGAGAGCACTGAGCTGTTAAGCGACAAAAATAACCAAAAATTCCTTACAAATTTGAATGCGTAGTAAGTAAAATAGGTAGCCTACCGGTAATGCTTAGCGCCAAGTAACGTTGATACAAAGTACCGAACACAAAATAACTTATAGTATTGTTATTCTACACCTGAACACTTTCTGGTATCTCTATAAGAATTAACAGTTTGCGAATCTATATGTTTTAACAGAACGTATCCACTACACATTTGTTTGGTTATTCCAAAAATGAGAAAATTCAAAATATTTTCAGCAATATTACCAATGGGACGCAAAACTAGTTCTGTATATTGCTCCAGTATCTTTATAAGTCATTTCTTTGACATTTAAATCCGACATTTCTCCTTCTCAAAGGTCTCCCTGCGTGTTCTGATGCGTTGTTGCACAATATCTGCGAGTAACTAAAAGCGCAGTGACACTTTTATACAAGGCTTGTACTTTTAGTGATACATTCAAGTACTATCCGTTATTACACATATTCCAAATAGTACTTCATCGCTTTGTTTTATTTTGCCCGTATCGTCAAAAGTGCATGCCGGAAACTGAAGATCGCCTACGTTACCCTCCGATTCGAGCAAATTTCTCTGCATACAGAAACAATTGCATGCATTAGGAACCACCGTTTAAATGGACACACTTCTGAACGGTCTCGGTTTCAATTACGAGCCGTGTTTGTCTAGCTGAAAGAGATGAGACGAATTAAGGGCCATTGTTTATGCCAAAACTGTCACGAAAACACGCGCATAACCACCGATCAAAGCGTCCCTTTCCATTAGTCTGCGTTTCCTGGATGAGTCTCGCTACTTTCGTTGGTGAGCCTCGTACGAATTCCTCACCAACACAAAACAGACATGCCAAAAGATGGTTTACGCTTACGTTATGAACCTGTTTGTTAAGTAAAGATCAACTTTGATGAAGTCCAAATTGTAACAGGCACCAGCTATGCATGTATATTGCACTTAACCTTTCATGCCTATTGTAAATATTTTAAGAAAACAAATAGTGCTTATCCTACGAATAGTGATGTTAAATACCAGCACGAAAGAGTTAAGAAGTATAAATACGTCTACCCAGTGGAAATATATATATTTTTTCACTTTTTCCGCAAAACAGCACTGCAGGTGAACCATTTAATAACAAAGCAGAATTTTTTGCATAGAGAAAGCGTTAAACTGCAACTGTGATTTCACAGAAATTAGTAGCAAAATTGTGACCTCGGAGTGTTTCTATACCGTCAGTGCCGTTCTCAACCACTTTTCTTTTGATATAAGCAGACCGCCCAGTGGAATTCTTTTTTCAGTAAGTCGTAGCAAAAAACTTTTGAAAACACTCCAAGCTATTATGTTTTAATCGCACGTCTTATGTACAGGATTATTTTTTAAAGTGAAAGATAAAACTCACCGTCGTCAACAACAATCAGTAAAATTTTGGTCCAATCGTTGAAAGCAATCAAAAAGATATCCATCAGAAGATTTTTAGTGCAGCTTCGAAAAGGAAGTCGATACATTAGAACCGGAGACGTGGGGCAAGCGTGCAACTGTAAATTTTCAGACCATAATTAAATACAATCACTGCACGGCTCTCTTCTACAGTTATCTTCAATAGTCAACCTTCATCTATTCGAAATGATGTTCATTGATATGCAAGTTGATGATATGATGTAATTCCTATAGCAGGAATAGAAATATAGTAAAAAAAAACAGACGTAAAAATTTGATTTCTCAAGATCGTATTGTAATAGAAGCGAGTTGCCTTAACCCGAAAGCACAAACCCTTTCTCCAAAATGAAGCTTTCGTAACATCGGGTGCTTTTACCACCTCGTTTGTGTCCCGCGATAAGGGCGGTTAAACGTCCTTCGCCGACGGCTATTAGACTTTGATTCACTGAATATATCGTCCTATACAAGGTCATTCTCCACGGTCAGGCCTGATAGCAGTGAAGCAGATACAACAAAGCACAACCGAAACTACCAGCAGGAAGCAATCACTTAGGACACAAGAAGCAGAAGCTACAGCGCTGCAGAACGGGAGGAGGAGGAGGAGGACATTGCGCGCTGCAATTCTCAGTCGCCTCGCCATGCAGGCTGCCAAGTGATCGCATACTTCAAAGAGTAAAGATAACACGAATCAAAAGCGAGTGCAGCGGGAACCGGGCAAAGGCTTCGAATATTGGCAATATATGCGTGTACTGCAGCTAGGTTATTCCGGGGGACAGTGGGATGCAGCCTGTAGAACAAGATCAGATGCGCGAGGTTGAAGCATGAACTACGCTCCTCAATTAAAAACTTCCAAAGTACTTTGGAAGCTTTTGAGCCTGACACGAAAAATACGAGACACGCATATTGCGATAAAATATTCTCAAAAAATACCTTTATACCTTTATTGTTCTCAACTTTACAGACTTCAAAGTAAAACCTAATACAAGTATTATGGTGAGAACATGCTCTACTGAAAGTATTTCAACTTATGAGACACTAGATCGTTACAAGACATGGAATATCATACATATCAAGGACATGTCGATTCGATCAATGAACAGGACTGCACAAGATTTGTATATACTTAATTGATTACTCTGTTCTATAATTCAAGTCGTGATTTACGTACTGAGTCAGTATAAAAGCTTTATACTTTGTTTTAAAAGCCTGATCAGACATCGGCTCTTTAAGCTCATTAGGCAACACATTGTATATCTGTTCACTCTGAAAAATGGTAAATCGCTTTTCAACCTCTAGCCTAACAATTGGTAAATTTAATTTGCTACCACGAGTAACATGTTCATGGGTGGGTAGCAATGATCTGTAGTGCTGCTTAAACATACCTGTATCGTGGTATAAAACTCCACGCAGAAATTTCATTAAACAATAGTCGTACATATCTTGCAATTTAAGGACTTGCAACTCATTACACATTACATTGGCAGACATTAAAGGTACAATATTGTCATCTCTTTCAGCATTTAGAATTACCCTAAGTACATCATTCATTGATACAACAAGAGGTTCAAGTACGTGCGCTGTTGACCCTCCCCATACAATGATACCCTGCAGAAGGTGAGGGTACACTAACGCGTAATACAACTTCACTAACGATTGCCGACTCAAGCATCTCCATCTCCAAATGAGATGGAAGCATCTTCGAGCCGGAACAATAACAAATTTCCTGATCCTGAATCGCATTTGCATTACTAGTGTCTCATACGTACAGAAGCGACAGCACATGTATAACAGTACACCACTAAACAAGCGAAAACATAGTTAATAATCATAATGTATGGGCACATTTTGAACGACGCCGGCTACAACCGAATACACCATCAGGATCCGTTCGGCCACAAACACGGAAGTGTATATGACCATCGACGGCGACGACTCGGAAATCAAGGCCTTGGGAGATAAGGACCGTCACACGTTGGTTCCAAATGGAATATTTTAGCATAAATTGGCAGGCCTCTTTTGACCAGGGCAGTAATCTTGAGCTTACCGTTCACTGAAATCGGATTCGAGTTGCAGATGTTCTTCTTTGGAGCGCCAATTGAAATTCCGCGCAGAAGTTGACGAATGTTGGTCATCAATACTTCGGCAGCGAGGATATACAGTACGGTTGCATGGCCAACAGACGATTTTGCAGCGAAGGAACTGCAGTAAATGTAGACTCCGCCATGTGGTTCAGTGACAACACTGATGTACTTGTTAAGAACTTCCACACTGAAGCCTACCAGCGCTGTGCAAAGATATCGATAACATGGAGAGAGTCCAACACAGAGCTACGAAATTGATACCAACCTCAGCTGCGAAACAAGCCATAAGAATGTCGCCTAAAGGAACTGGGTCTGATCTCTCTCGAGCAAAGACGACTCACGGGGCAACTACTAGGAACATTCAAGTATTTGAATGGCTTCAACGACGTACCTACAACGGGACTCTTTGACTCGCTTGTGAAACAACGGTCAAAAACTCAAGCACAAAGCTCGAAGAACGAATTCAGGTCAGCAGTTCTTTCCGTATTTCATAGTCAGCATTTGGAACAGACTCCCTTCCGACGTTGTTTATGCGGAATCAGTGACCGCGTTTAAAAATCGTCTTGACGTACATTGGGAGAGACATCCCCCACAGCTAAGGATTCCTCCTCCAGGAGTTGCACAGTGCACACTCATAAACAGCAAAAGCCTCTGAGGCTTCCTCAATCCGCCTTCTTCTCCGGCCCTTCTGCTCCAACTACACTGTCTAACATCTTCAACTCCGCATATCAGCGGCCATTGATCATGATTGCGTGCATTCATGATCGTCCCTTTTGCTGAGACTCTCCTCCCTCCTCTTTTTTCTTCTCTTTTCCTCAGTCTTTTATATCCTACTAACATAAGGGCAATAGCTCATGGAGGGCCGGGGCGTAAGTTTCGGTGTCTCTTTGAGAATGGGCCTGTTGGTTCGTCTACTGCCGCCTATCTAATCTAACCTAAATATATGGATGCTTAACCATGGCGTGACTGAGAGAGAGACAAACATTTAACATTTCTAACATAATATTGCGTCATTACTCTGACATAATTTTTGACCGCACCAGAAGCTGATTTACTAGTTTCACATCTGGGGCCGGACAGAAATTTATTAGGGTAACAAAAGAAAAGCATAAAAATTATATAAACAGGCGAAGTTTTGCCTATGTGAGACCATGTACCAAACTTGTTAACAAATTTAGCCACCTACAAAAACTTTTAACCGTCTAAGCATAAATTTAAAATTAGGTTTTCAAGGAAAAGCAATTTTTGAAGAGTGACTAAACGGTTCCGTGTGTTTTAATTAAATCATAACATTACATACACATTAGTACTAACGCATGCCTACAAATTCACAGTGCCAAATAGTGTTGGCATGTCAAGCACAGCTACCACAGGAGAAAATAGATGACCTTGCTTAATAACATTCGCCACGTAAGACATTTTTTTTTTTTTGGTCATGGAAGGTCTCCCCCATGTAGTTTGTCAGTTATTAATTAAGAATCACTGATGTCAAAGGTCATGTGCAAAATTTCGTATTGGGCATGCATCGACCGTAGGTTGTGCGTTCTCTTACTGTGACAGCATTAAGTTCAAAATTTTAGCAAACTTATTACAAACGACCAACTATAAAATGATGAGATTATTTAGTAACACATTATAACTTATGTAGCAACACATTCTGTGATCCTCCTTTAGGCACGTACGGCGTAGAAATGCTCACGACATAGGCACTATCACTACTATATTTACCGGTTAATGAGAAACTAGAATATTGGAAAAATTTTTACTAATTTATATGTATGCTAACCAACACAATTATGTTGACTTATTTTTTGTGTGTTTCAAACCAAGGTTGGACATTTCTCTTGTCACATACGGACGCAGGGACTTCCTCACTATCTTCGCTACACTCTGTCAATCTGCACAGCCCCGTTTTGTCTCCCTCAGCATCTCAGGGTGAGGGCAGCCGAGATCTTCCCTCACACGTCCGTCCCTCACTTCCGACAGACGGCGCAGCTCAGCCGCAACTACACATGCGGGTAACTGCAAATTAAGCCACCTCGTCAACCTTACCCAAGACAAGCTCTGAGCTAGTGCCGAGCGAGTCTCAATAGTTTCTCCCTCTGAAAATCCTGCGTAGTTGTTTTGCAAAACGACGCGAATCTTATGTGTGTATTATAGGATAGTATAATTTCCATGAAAATCTAGAATTTGAACCTCTTGCCCTACGAATGAACTATAGCCAAGAATATGATTTTGGACAGATACGCACTGAAAACAATTAGGAAATTAAGAAAATGCACTAAGTTGAGAAATCGCTCAGATTGGATCCAAACACCAGCTCGTCCATCGAAATCAGTCTCAAGTGTTTCCAACTGAGGGATATCTTCACAATTTCTGTAGAATTTTACACGCGTCTGACAGAGTACGCAATTTCTATGAAATTCCAACAGCTGAGCGCCCAGCTCTGGAGTGCATAGATCGATATGAATATTACCAGCAACAATTGCCGACGTGTCAAAAGCAGAATCAAGGGAAAATATGAAGATGATAAGGATTCCCAGCGACGTTTCCAACAGGGGAAGGGGGAACTGTTGCAGCTGTTGTGCTAGAAAACTAGAGCACTCTGAGAGCGCATACCTCCGCCAAGCGAGGCAGCGGTAACAAAAAATTTCAATTTGGCTTAAAAACGGTAATTTTCTTTCTATCAACTCTAAAATCTAATCATCTGTGCCCTCTGATAGTATTAACAGCTCATACAATTTTCGTGAAGATCTGTACATAACTTTTTGAGTTATGCTGCTAACAAACAATTATGACAACCATGAGTCAAACATACAAACGAACATACCGATCTGCACCAAAATTTAATCATTCATGTCTTTTAATGTTAATAAGAACTCCTATAAATTTCATGAAAATACACTCATAATTTTTGGAGTTGGGCTATCAAGCATAGAATTAGAAACAGTGACTAACAAACGAACGAACGAACAAATCATCACAAAAATTTGAGCATTTACTCTTCGTAATATACCTAACAACTTGTGTAAATTTCATAAAAATCCGTCCATAACTTTTTGCGTTATGGCATTAAGAAAAATGAGGCAGACAGACAAACAAACGGATGGACAGATCTTCACCAAAAGTTAATCATCTGTTCCTCCTAACATACATAACAATCCCTTTGAATTTCGTCAAAATCCGTCCATAACTTTTTGAGTTACCTTGGTGACAGACAGACAGACAGAGAGACAGACAAACCCGACGAAAACATAACCTCCTTGGCGGAGGTAAAAACTGATCACGAAATCCTATGATATCCTAGGGCTTATAACTTCATCCCGGCTGTAATCAATTAGCAACTACGTGAGCATTATCGATGTAGTGCCTAGTTTACATATGAAATACAGCAAAAATCAAAATACGGGAATTTAAATTTTAGGCACAATTAAATTAGACCTGTCAAAAAATTAATAAAATCAAGCTTTCACGTTACATTTACTGCTCATATTGACGAAAAACGATGGAAAAATCAATATATCATAAAGAATGGCTAGCAATTGAATTACTACGTCAACTACCGCGCTTTGCACATCGCGCATCGAGTATCCATCCATATCACAAAAAGCACAGAAACTTAAGAGCTAGAAAAAAAAAAGATGCATGCATTCACTGACGAAAATCTGTTACGTAGCGAGCAATTTGATATTAGGAAAAGCTGGTAAGTCTGCAACACACGATCGTAGACAAAAATAATGCTTGTTACACACAATGAAAATAAAGAGCCGCAAAAAAAATTGAACACGCAACCATGAGGTGGCCGTGTAAGAGAGCGTGCAGAATTCATCAAGTGAACTTAATCCAAAGAATAAATTATACAATGAGTGAAATTTTTCCAGGCTCGGATGACAGCCACTGCAATACTGCGCGCAACGACAAAAATACATGGCAATGCTAATTGAAATTAATTTTGCGCAATGAATAAATAACCAAGTGAAATACCATATGCTACATTGTAACATTTACGTTTGGCCGAGTCCCGCTTTCGGAAAAAAAATAAACTTTGCAATAAAACTAAATGTTCATTAAATCACTAGAAATTTTATAGAACTTAAAACAAAACTGAGTAAATAGCGCATATATAACAGCCGAAACTTGATATAATATTATATGACATCCTTCTTTAATAAGCCAAAGGGAAAACAACATCGATTAGTACGAAACAGCGAGTTCAGGTATGCAAAACAGGCCTTATACGAAGCTTTAGAGAGTAGCGTTGGTTTCGCCACTTCGGATAATACCGCAGGCGGTAGTAGCAGCGCGATTATGCTTGAAGTAGAAAATAAAAACTCCATTTTATACAGCAGGATTGAATTTTCAGCAGTCTCAGTAGAAATCGATTAAGCGTTAACCTTGAAAATCGACCGATCCAAGGAAGCGAAACCAACACACGTGTCTGAAGTTTTGGATAAGTAAAGCCAATATATACTAGGCTGAGACGAAATCGGTTTCACTAGGCTAGTTGGTGGCACTTTTAATGGGGTTGTCCTTCACAATACCTGGTATTGAACTCCCTTAACAAGAACTTGAGAAATCATAACACTTGCTCACTTTTAAAATTATGTGATATTCTACAGCGCTATAGATAATAAGGCCCCTCGAAGAAATCAAGCTTATCTACCGAATATCTCAAAGTTTTAGGCGATTATTCGATGCAATCCGATGCCACCGTTTAGTCATCGAGAACAATTGTTTACGATTTTCCGATGTTATATTAGTATGTATTTAGGGAAAATTCTAAGATTATTCGGCAGTGTAATATTATTGAAAGTCTCCAAAGGCATCGAATAGCGCGCCTCCATACCAAAAAGAAATACTTGATGTATACCTGGTAATCTTGCTCTAGAGCTTATGCTGTAATAACTTTTGTTTTCAATAAAGCAAGTAAATGTCGAAAACTTTACGTACATTTCAATCTTTTGAAGAATCATAACCTTAGGAAAACGTCTAACAATGGACCCTCGGAACAGAACGAACTGCAAAATGTATTAAACGATCGCACTTCATCCCATTGACTCTCGCTCTTAATAAGTCAAGCAGGTATATACCAGCGCAATAGGGAAAATATTTAAATCTTTACCACATTTTGCAAGACTCTTCAAAGTGTCCCGTGATTACAGCAGACAAAAATAAGGTCGTACGGTTAAGTGAACATGAAAGGGCACCTCGTATGCAATAAGGGTAATAAATACACAGCGCCTGTAACTTTTACAAGCAGCCTTCATTAGACCCTAAAGCTCCAACAGCTTTACGAATACACGCAATAGCGCTGCAGAAAAAAGAGAAATAAGCGAGTCGGGTTTAGGGAGTAGCAGCTGCAAGAAAATGGTACGACGTCGATTTATTACAAAATAAAAATTCAGAGTAAGTACACTTGACCAATTAGGTATATGAACTATAATTCGAGGGAAGATTATGAAAATGTGAAACTAACCGTACAGTCGGATATCAAGAAAGAACCTAATCATCAACGAAGCGAAACCAGCACACCAGTCGGAAGTTTCGGCTACGCCAAGCCTATATTCTTGGCTGAGCCGAACTCAGTTTCACTGCGCCAAGTGGTTGTGCTTTTAATGTATTCCTTCAGAATGTATAGCATTGAACTTCCTTACCAAGAAAAATTAAGCGATGATACAACAGTAGCTCACTTATAAGAGTGATATTCTGTAACACCATAGAAATAACAACGCCCCCTTCAGAAATCGAGCGTAGGTTTCGAATATCGCGAATTTTTAGGTGATTATTCGATATTTTCTATTCCACCTATTACGTAAGTAAACCTGTGAGGAGACGGAGAGACGAAGAATAGAAACAATTATTACAATACACAACGTATTCGCCGGAGCAACTGCATCATTTGCATCCACTACAGAAATACGTCAGTGGATCGATCATCTTTCACCCCAGAGAACATAGCAACATTCAGTTTCTGGATATGAGCCCATTGAGAGCGTTATGTTGCAAGCACGTCATGGTCGTACAAAGCAGCTAGCGTCCCACACCGGCAATGACAATTACTGGTAACATTAATTGAGGGAAAAAATACGCTAATGTCAACGGGGGGAAAGCGCCAGGCATCAGCTGGTGGTACATAGTTAATGAGAGACAGGATATAATAAATGACTGCCACAGGGGACTTCGACGCTAAGTTCATGTCGCAATTACTCTTAACATTTATTATATCAGATCGATGAGGCAACAGTGCTGGCACCGAAACTAATTACTTAAATGATGCAACTTGCACGGCAGATGAGCCAATATAAAATCAGAAAAGGTATTAGCACCAAGTCGGATCGTGCGGGTATAAATAATAATTACAGTTACGAAGCAACAATTCATTGATTGCAAGGCAAACGTAAGTTCAAAAAAAGCGTATTAGCTTACGATGGATCGTGAGACGTATCGAAAACAATTACTTTAACGAAGAGAGGGCACGGCAGATGTACAAGCTGTAAATACTCGCAGGTATTTGAACACGATGGAGTGAGCCTACGATCGATTGCGTTACAATGCTGAATATTGTTTCAGCTACGTAGAGACGTATGCAAAAAGCAAAGAAAAGTTCAAAATCAATGCCTATGCGCAGCATCTTGCAGAGTACCATTATTTTCAACCGAAATGAATACTACTCGGTGTCACAATTATAAGAGGGGATAAGAGGAGAGTAGCAAGGGACAAGAAATATCTCTCCTCCCCCCCCCCCCAAAAAAAAAAAATGGGGACTCGAGTGCAGAAAGATCGCTCCGAAAGTTGAAGAACATTAAGTCAATGATAGAACGAGAAATAGAAAGGAAGGAGAGGCACAACCGTAAACAGCCAAGAATATTCAAATATGAAGAAATTATCACCCAAGGCAATTACTTGATGCAGAACTTGGCGCTTTTAGAGACGTAACTTTGGGCGCAAATGCAGGAAGGCGATTTTACTTTACGGGACCGTAAGTTTACAGCAGTGACAATTGACGGCATTTACAATACAAGGGCTTTGGGAAGGACAGTTGAAGGTGCATTTTCCTTAGCTTCACTCGCACTTTCACATCATAATATGGATAACTACGATTCACTATAAGCATAAAGAAGAATGCACGTTATTTCAGTTCGGAATTGATCAAATTCAACCCTGATACAATTCTGTTTGTATGTAGTAGAAATGGTGATATGTTACCTTACTACTCGTCGTCTGGTATCTAACCAACTGCCAGTCTAAATGCTATAGTATTGTACGATTCAATAGCCAAAAGCGTCTATTCCCTTTTGATGCTCTTAGCTCACAGCAAGTTGCCTCATTTAACTGCCTATTTGCCAGTTAATAAATTTCATTATTAATATTACACTATATGATCTTTCCACAGTACCTACTATAAATCATCATAATATCACAAAAGACGGACGCCGATACGCACTTTGTCCAGTTTTTCGACGCTTAGTACAGATTCGCAGCAGAAAAAATAACGTTGCACACCGTCGGGAAGACAATATTTTCACATGTTACGATTCAACATATTCGTTGTTTCAACATTGATTGAGCTAGTGGGGGGAGGGGGACTTGGGTAGAAACCTGTGGCATTCACACAACCCCGGATGTGTCACCAGCACAACAGCACGCCATAACCAAACAATACGCTGCCTTCAAGCACACCAAGAATTACTTACACTCACACAATCCCGGATGTGTCACCAGCACAACAGCACGCCATAACCAAACAACGCACAGCCTCCCCGCACCTCAAGAATTACACTCATCCGCAAGCGGCTAATTGCGCCGGTACTGCAGTGCTCTAAATCCTTCCAGGATTACACCGACAGTTCAGCGCGCCGTGACCGTAATGTAGACGTCGAGACAACTGCGAGGATTTGCAGTGTTCGTTGTGCCAAATGAAATTCACTTCTCATTCTTTGCAAAAATAGAAAGAAATGTTAAAATAATATGCCAACAGTGGCACAATAATTAAGAGTTAATATGACTTACTTCTGCATATGCCGTCATAGATGAAATAGATAGAAGTCTTGGATAGTTCAATTGCGGAATAGATTGTTTCCCTGTACTAAAGATAACACAATACATAATTATTACTCGCTGCATGGATATTACACTGAACAGAAGCAATGTTCTTCAGTGATATTTCAGACCATATAATCATCCTGACTTTTCCGTATCTAATGCTGAAAGATTCAGGGAAAATTCTACAGAACAAAAGAAATGTTCCTCAATCATGACGCCCTCGGACCCGCAACAGGTATAAAGGGTGAAAATGTTCCAAGTCAGGCAGAGAAGTTTCTACCTCAGACCTGCGATCAGCAGCAGCTTAACTTTTGAACTTGACACCTTCACCTGCTGATTCCTTCCCAGGACATATACCGGAATATCAAGGATACCTTAAAAGCGCCCTAATTTTCCTCTATATAATATATACTGATGGAAGCGTCACGGTCGTACTAAGAAAATAACTGACCAACGGAAGGACAAGCAGAATTATTATATTTATAAACTGGATAGCGTTGAGACCACGAGGCACAGTCCAACTATCAAATATATCGATCAGTGTCATATGGCGACGAGTCCAAGACCATACAGAACGTTTTTCATCAAAAAAGGCATCATAACCAAAATATATATAAACTATAATTAATTTCTTGAAATATGCGTAGACACCCATGTGTATTCATAAGGAAGGAATTAAGTAAGGAATTCATAAGGAATTAAGTAGCTACTAGGTAAAGAGTCATCATATCGAGAGACGCATACCAGAGTTGATACTCAATATTACTTTTACCCTGCACAGCTAACCAATAGGGGAACGTATAACGCCTTTTTACTATTACGTTTAGTTCAGAAAGTAACTTCCTTTGATAGTCATGTGAGTGATGAACATAAAACTGCAACAACTAAACCATAAATATTCACTTAAAAGACCTTTCAGAAATCCTAGTAAGGCTCTGAACTCCCGCAATTATATACTCAATTCACTTGTACTAATGTAAGGCGACCACCAAATTCAACTTAAATTGCACTGCAATAACACCTCCTGCGTAGGCTGTTATTTGAACATGTAGGCAAAACCAAATTAGCCACGAGATTAAGCTATCAAGACAAGGAAATCAAACAAATACCTTGCATTACTTTCGTGTATATATATATATATATATATATATGTTGAACACCAATTTCAAATTAAAGCACAATGCGAACATACCTCGATCCTGCGTAGCCTATGATCAAGGCATATGAACAACGCTGTATGAGGAGCAGCTATGAGATTAAGCTATCAAGACCAATGAAGTTCAAATGCCGCATGTAGCGTTGCTGTTGCATGGCGATGGCGGAACACGTTAGGCACGGCATAATCGTTCAATTAGACCTTACCGCTGGGCCACAGGATTACTTAATCTTAACAGGGAGGTCGTTACGGCATTACTATTATTACGGGGTCTCTGCATGGGGCAGCGAACACCAAAGATTTCGGCACTGTGTATTTACGACATGGGCTTGGAAATATTATTCATGTTATTTCTAAAATTAGTGAAACTGCAGGCCCCAGCACATGCGAGAAGAATATGGCACTAAATGTTTCTGACACTGTCCCGGGAAAACTGGCTATCATCTCTTCAGTAAAATAGCAATGAAATTGCAGTACGTTTTTGAGGCTATAAGCTCCCTAGCTGTGATAACAACAACGCTGTGGTTACAATTTACAATGTTAACTATATTTGTTCAATAGCTGTACACGGAGAGGGTGAAATTTGAATGATAAAAATAATACTACAGCAACAACATAATATTTTAATTATCTGTACTTGAAGAATGTAGAGCTTCAATGGGAAGGGTAAAATGATTAAAACCGTTTCTCCACGAATTATGGGTGTATCTATCATACAGCTATATAAATAAGAATAGCGTTTTAGTGAGAAGACCGGTAAGGTTGCGCAACATTATTAGTTATTTCTGATATGTTACTCAACTGTACTGTACTTGAAAATTAGCGCTGCAGTGCCTTCACTGACAAAAGAAGCAACAGTTCACAAGCAGAAGCAGCCGAGCTGAGAGAGAAGGAAGCCATATTACGACCTCGCAGACTGCCAGCTAACGAGTGAACAACAGAGTCAACACTTCAGTTAGGTTAGGAAGACAGGGAACCTTCGACACTCCACGTAAATGACCAGCAAAATCGGACTTAAAGTAAATGTTCTCAATGCAATGCGGCATGCAAATACGGACGGCGTTTCTGTGTATCTAAATCAAGAGTATAATTCTGATCAATTTTAACTTACCAATGAAATGCGGTCTACAAAAACTTGTAACTCAATACGATATGGCAGCCAGCTAACTGTACAGCATTTACTCCAAGCTATGCATTCTAATAGTCATTAGTGGGCTGATACAGCAAGAGCATATAAGAATCACGCCGAAGAGACTTTTTTAATATACAACATCACATAGATACAATGCTTATAGTGTATAGTGAGAATAGCGCCCACGAAAGCGTTAGCTACACGTGAGGAAACAATGCTTA
>LQNS02278075.1:10603480-10642510 GCA_001587735.2 Parhyale hawaiensis | reverse complement strand
TCGACTGAGGGAGCAGCACAAGATTAAGGTCGTACAAGAATCAATGAACATAATGTAAGGTCCAGCGCAGCCCTCTGATGAGATCAAGGACTATCAATACTGATGGCAATCAGGAACTCCAATCAGTACGTGCAGGGTCACGGTAAGTGTGATCATGATGAAGGAGCCGAAGATCGTAAAACATAATAGCACCGCCGGAAAGAACACCGAGGGAGTAGGTATCATATGCTACAATACAACGCATCCTACAATAATTATGTCCACGGTTGAGTTATTTCAACTAGCTCTGAGAGTTTTGTTAGCAGATGCTTGACTTATATTCTAGAGTTTTCGTAACTTTATATAATGCGCATCGGCATCGTGGACTCCTATTCAGAGTTTCAGTGTCAGATGCCTATAATTGGATCATATGTCACAAGGCTACAGTTGTATCTAATAGCGGTTAAATGGTACCAGAGGTTCACTGTTTCATTTACCCAGGGTTGACTTGCATCTCAGAACTTCGGAATTGTAGTTAATGTAACGAAGCATCGTCAACTCATTCCGAGTTTAACATTTTCATTCACTGATGGTTATTTTTGACTTGCAGTTCAGACACTTATCGTTTTTAATAGTGCAAATACTAGACATATAACATGAAGCCCCAATAGAGAGAAAAGACAACCGTCATGGTGTGTGTTAGCTAGAAAGAAAGAACGTAGAAAACTCATTTATTAGGATCCTGTGCCTAACATATTAATTTATATATGGATGCGACATCCTGAGGTATATAGTCAGTCGTAAGAACAACACGAGGAGAAAATTTACAGTTGGCCTGTAGAGTTACACTATAGTTGACAGTCAGTGCGGACAAGTTATTAAAGACATAATAAAAGTAACATAATTTAGTGAGTAGAGAGATGCTGGTTTAACAGTTTTTAAATTCTTGATATGTAGAATAATACTACGTATTAGAACAAAAGTATTAGAATTAAAACTGTGGTGTCCATTACTTGTTAAACTTAGTGTAATAAACTTAGTGTAAGAACTATTAGTATGAGAGTGATACATTAGCAGAATGTACGTGATAGAAAGTTAAATAAGCAAAGTATACTAACAATAATCATCATTTATTATCTTACATACGTACAGTGGCTACCCCTAGCGAGGTATTTTAAGCTTAATTCTAGAATTTTAAAGAGCTGGTAGTGTGCAGAGCAGGAGAAGCAGTCAGTGTTGAGAGTCATTTTGGCATCCCTCATCGTACTTCTCGCCTCTTGGTGCCGGAGTGCTCTACGTACGCAGTGTAAATCCGTTGCGCAGAGCAGCTGAAATTTCCGCCAAAGGCAAGACTCTGTCTGTCGTATTTACCGAACAAATTTTGACATATTTATTGGGACCTATAAAAATATGACAGCGCCATCTTGGTGAACTGATTAAATATAGTTGCATCATGTATTGGAGCAGGAAGATCATTCCAAAGACGAGCTCCAGACATGAAAAGTGTTTGTTCGCCAGTGCTAGAACGGGTAGAGCACACTTGGAGAAGACCTCACCGACGCGACCGTCCACAGATCTTGTTATTGAGCATAACCTCGACATTCCCAAGAACACCGTGTAATGAACGAAAAACGTACAGGGCATCATCTCATTTGACCGAGGGGATCTCAAGCATGGTCTAAATGCAACTAATAAGACGAGGACAAACAGAACTGCAACCTCAAAGTTTCAAACAGTAAAGAAGATAATGAAGAGGAAGAACAGAGCTAATACAACCAAGTTTCACACAAGAAAGAGCAATAGGAACAGAACTAATACTGACGAGTTCCATACAGGAAGGCAGAGGCAGAACAGAACTGATATTCATCCCGTGTTTCACACAGAAAGGATCGAAGAACAAGAACGTACATTAATACCTACTACGTCAGAATTTCGCACATGAAGGAAGAGGAAGAACAGATCATATACTTCAGAGATTCACTTCTTCGTTTATCTATGTTTGACTCACTGATTACAAACGCAGCTGCAGGAAAGGCCTGCCAATGAAAATGTCATCCTATAATCTGCCTCTCTTCGCAAAGAAAAAAAAAAACACTTGTACCCCGAGCGACAACGGGGGGAAAAGATAAAGACTTGTAATAAGACGAAGCCAAGCGAAGACTTGCGCTGGAAAGTAAATTTATTCCCCTCCACAGGCAAATATAAAAGTAGACAAGGGTCACTAATTGCCAGGTTTTTAGCAGACCTTTGCAGAAAAATGCAGACAATGTCAGGCGCTCGGCAGCCAGTTGTCTACAATGCACCAGGACGTTAAAACTTTAGCTTTGTATTTATTTACATTCGCTGCCAGCGATAAAACTGCGCACTTGAATTTGATGCAGCGGCAGTAAGCTTTTATCTTACGCAGTTAACCAACGCGATACACTTTTTGTACTTGTACAGTGTAATTTATTTATTAAAGAATATTGACCATTTTCTGGACGGGTGTGAATAGTGCAAGTCTATAACGAGAAATAAATAAAATTTAGTCAAGTGTCAATGGGATCACGGTTTAACGCCTATAGCAAAGTATAAATTTCTGTAGTAATAACACTCTCTAAAATTTACATGAGACGATATAGGTCAGGTCCCCATGCCTGACTTGGTGTTGTTTTACACTCACTCGAAGGATTATGCGTCTAACAGCGCTGCTACATTACCCATTTACGAGTAAGTAAACTGCGATTTCTTGTCGCATCCGACTCAAATAAGTCCTGTGGACTTTAAAGATTTAAATCTTAGGCAGGCGGGTAGAACTAAAGAATTTCTGTAGACGAGCCCAGCACACAGACTTGCGTGCTACACCAACACACGATCAAAAGCGGTATATAGGTACTGTTACTTTACTATTCTATGCGCGTATTTGGCAGTATTTCCGCCATGAAACTGAACATATCACGGGGTAACGGGCACAACACAGTGGTAAAGCATACAGTACACATATAAAAAATTAAACATTCGTAGACTAAGAGCACAAGATTTACAGTACTTCTAATATTAGCCTGAGATGCAGAAAACTGCCCTATCAAAACGTTAAAACAAAAGCAGAACCGAGGAAGGTTTGGGCTCGCCTGATGCATTTTCAAACACCAAAAGCACCACGTAGAGCAAACAATCCCGGGGCAAAGTGTAGAGAATTCTCTTCACTTCCACAGTAGATGCAGAGCCCTTGGGACTCTGTCACCGTCGGCGGAACGCCAATATCAGTATATCAGAGCTGTGCCTTGCATCCCACCGATCGGACTTCGTCTCCAGACCAATACACACAACGACCGAGGATTCGTTTTCTTCTCATATAGACTACAGATATCCGCACCGTATTTCGAGCGTTCGTCTGGAGGAAGCGACAACCGACCGGTATCCATGGAATTGGAGGTCCTGTCATGAACGTGTTAATCGTTATGTTTTTCAGTTTCTCGTATATGAGGTGGCGAAAACACGTGACGGGAGACAGCTTTTGTGAGCACAAAGCATAAAACAGCACAGCAAAACGTAGTACTTGATACTTAAGTTTAGGTTTATGAAAGTTTCAGAACCCATACTCGACGAAACACTGGGTACAGAAACAGGATGCACAATAACTAAATGAAGAAGGACAATTAGCAAAACCGGCTGTAAAGTCGTATTCACAGTATCGATTTATGTTGCTGTTACAGCCTGTCACCTACATAGCGACGCCGCTACTCGAGACAAGCTTAAGTCAACAGTTCTTTCCGTATTTCATGGTGAGCATTTGGAATAGACTTCCTTCCGACGTTTTCGGGGCGGAGACAGTCAACGCGTTTAAAAATCGTCTTGACATACATTGGGACTGACCTCCTCCACAGCAACGAACTCCTCCTCCAGGATTCGCAAGCTCTTAACGGCCAAAGCTTCCAAGGCTGCAACCCATCTTCTTCTCTCTTTCGTTCCTACTGCACATTTTGACGTCTCTAAGCTCCGCACATCAGCGGCTATTGATTGTGCTTGCGTGCATGTATGATCGTAGCTTTGGCTGAGATTCTTTCCCCCTTTTTTTCCTGAGTCATCTATATCGTACTAACATAATGGCAATAGCTCATAGAGGGCCGGGGCGTAAATCCCGGTGTCTCTCTGGGAAGGAGCCTATTGGTTCGTCTACTGCTGCCCATCTAATCTGATTTAAGATTATGCGACGGCGTAATGCAGTAGCAATGTTGTATTTTCGACTGCGCCGAAGCGAATTTCGGTTGAGATTCGTTTTATGAAAGGCAACTTCTTTTATGAAAATGGCTCGACGTCAGCGACGATGCAACTGAAAATGAAGGGTAAATGTAGTTGCTACAATTACCCTCATCACCGCAACCAATTCGCCTTGCGATGTGGTTATTCTGTTAATATGCTGCGGAGAACATTCTACGCACTAGTAACGAATCAATCACGATTAAGTGCGAAGTCCACCATGTTCGTCGAAAACATTTTCAATGAACAGATTGTAGGGTCCAGCGGATCAAACGACTAGGCCGACAGCGTCAAACGTTCAGAGTGTTTAGTATGCACTGTACAACTTACCACAAAGTGAGCACAAGCACAAGTTAGAGGTCCACTGCACTGAGTGTAATATATACGGCACAACAGGAGCCAGATTGTTAAATGTCCGCAGCAGTCTGTAGCAGACTAAATAAAATTAAAACGGATGTCAGAAAATAGTGAACCATAAAATATAGACTGTAGAAGAGAAAACACTCTACCAGCGGTAAAAATTACAGTCCCATTTTGCACACAGGTATAGATGCTTGAATATATCAGCGCACGCATAGTGTAGAATAAGACAAGCGGAAAAAATCGGTCGGCAGAGTGAATCCAGGTTATACGGTGTGATAATATCCAACTTTTCATGGCTCCGTCTTCCAAAGCTACACAGATTACAGAATTTACCTTCACTGTTGACAACCTGGATATACATGCAAAACACAAATCAAGAGACTCCTGCCAGCAACATACCACAGAACACCACGTAATGTGGTTGCTTAACTCTTCTGTCAGAGATTCGGAGCGGCGTAACTGCTGTAGGTAATTACGGAGCCCTGTTGTCAGAGGTTTTTGTCTCCGCCTTATCAGGGCATCAGGACCAACCAACGCCCGACTGGCGGGTATTCTTGTTTGTGTTCTGGGAAGAGAGACATCTTAATAATAGCCCCAGACAGCTCTCCACATAAGCGCCATTTGTGAGAGGAATGGTTCAAATCTGCCAAGAACGCCGTCATTTTGAACTTCTTGAATGCCTAAGCAGATGGGGCCATGAAACAGTCACGTCAGAAACGATTTCGTTATGTTATACGGCAGTGACCTCGTTCTGTATAGCATGAAACTGTAAAGACTCCGTCGTACTGGTACGGTTAGTGCCGTATGTCGACAATGTCAATACAACAGGATAGAGTCCCTTGACAAGCTGTAAAAGAGACTTAATGTACACAACTATAGATTGTGCTCGCGGACAAGCATGGCTCCCCTCCTCAGATATGTAAGCTAAAAGACAACTCTACCTTCGCTGGCCTTAACCCATTAACTGCAGCATGCGCATCTTGGATACCGTTTGGGAACGGATATTCCCGTCATTCGCAGTTAATGGGTGATATAACAAAAGAAATATGGAAACTAGGTCAAGGCTCTATCATAGAGCATAGCAACTTCATAACAAACACTTAATGATGGTCTTAGTGATGCGTGAAGTTAGTGCATACAAAAATACGAGTATTTATCTCTAGAAAAAAAAACGTGCAATTCATGGCAAGAGTAGCGGAAAATAACGTCTCAGCATCCCGAGAGAGGAAAGACCAACAACTCCCGGCCGTTGATGTATAATATTTACAACGATGGCTCGGAACACGTCAGAGTTAAACGGCAGGCGGGACATCGACTACCTCAGTGCAGTGGGGACAAGTCAATGCAGGCAGTCTCTCGCTCAGAACGAGCTTGTAGGCAAGATATCGATTTGTTTGCCCAAATCAAAGCAGAAGTCTCGCAGCAAAGTTGGAGATCCTCTTCACACTCTCTCCGAGCCCCGAAGCGATTTTCGCCCCGACAATAAAATCCCCCGCGAGCCGCACTAGCCGAGGTTATCCATAGAAGGCGCAGTATAAAAGCAAGCAAGATCAAACTCTCCGCAAGACCAATAACTTCCGTACTGCCAACACCTTGGAATATTTGGCATTGGCAGCCACCGAAGCAATATATTAAAGTCGCCCCTTGCATGCAATATTGACTGCAGATCCAGGCCAGCTCGGCATGTCGATTTCGGGCTTAATAATCATGGTGTAAGAACGCTATCTGATAGGATAAAGAAGCCGCTCCCACACCTGTAGCAATTTGCTCGTAATATTACAATATTGGCGGTGCACGGGACACAAATATAGTAGGATAAAATATATGACGGTTGTGTGCGGCGATGTAATGTAGGTGCTGAAATGAAGTTATATTACCGAGTGTGATAGCTTGAGCCTCTTCAGACCAAATATAGTGATGAAACATAAAAGAAAAAGAGAGGAATATATACATCTAGTACAACAATAGACGGAACATTGATGGGTAAACTAAAGTTTACCACTCACTACCGCCGATACTAACAGCATTTTGGACCGCCTTAGAAGCTGCAACTTGGCTATTGGAGCAGTCGAGAATTCTGTTAGGGAAGCATGATCCGCCGAGCAAGTTACAGCAGAAGAAAACAGTGAGTCCCTAAATCAGAACAACAAATAAAAAAAGAAAACCCACCGTAAAAGTTGCAAAAAACATCGATGAAAAGAACACAGCGAATCGCTAAAGGAGAGGAAAGACACATAAAAACTGTCGCTGGAAGTAGGAAGAGGAAGCTCAGTGGACACGAAGCATTAAGAGGGGGGGGGGGGAGGTCTCTGCATGGGAGGGCGATTGCAGCTTACCGTAGCACTTGTGGATGGCATCACTTCGATCTAGAACGAGCTATGTTGTCAAGCCATCGTAAATGTTACATTAGTTTTGCGGTCAACATTTCTAGCCGTAAAATAGGCGTGTAATTCAACAAACAAATAAAATTAAGTAGAAGCGACATATAACAATGCAAGGGTTACCCAAAGAGTACCCGATTCTGAAAAATAAATTACACCATTGAATCACTATATGTTCGGAAAATAACTTCAGCACTTTAGTAACAGATGGCACAGTCTGCATGCGTTACGGAACCTGCTTGCGAATGCCATCCCAGTGCTAAGAGCCAACGCATTTTCTAATGTTACACTGGCCTCTTTATTCCTAAAGAAAACGAGGAATACAATGGAAGATAATCTAAAGGACACACAGCAGCCGAATGTCACTGTTGATTGCTTATTACGCGTGTGGGAGCAGAAATCAGTAGGTAATATTAAGAAGATTATCGACTGCATCATTATAGGTCCATGTCCTGATTAAGTTTATGATAACCTTTAGATCGCGTTGAATGTGTTTGCTTCCGAGACGGTTGACACCAAGACAGACAGAAAGGACTGTTTACGAGACGGATCACGTGGCGAATCGTCACTATATATGACTTCCTGTCATGACGACGCTACAGCTCTGACGTGATCACCAAGGCGCAACTGACTGTTTCTGGGGCGGAGCTTATACCGAAATGCACTATCCAGCATGGCTTCATGACGTCACATACGTACGTGACTAAGAACCTATGTTTCGCAGTCCAACGCTGGCCGAGTGTACATAGAAGTAA
The DNA here is from genome assembly GCA_001587735.2 of Parhyale hawaiensis. Taxonomy (NCBI): domain Eukaryota; kingdom Metazoa; phylum Arthropoda; class Malacostraca; order Amphipoda; family Hyalidae; genus Parhyale; species Parhyale hawaiensis. The sequence goes on along the minus strand of LQNS02278075.1, from coordinate 10,634,793 downwards.
TGACGTCATCAAGTGAGACAAGTATATACGTATATAAATGGAGTGCTTTTCTGCGGCAGTTGTTTCGCTTCGCGAGTTGATCCTTGCGTTCCGCCGACCTCGATTTCTATCATTTTACAATTCCCAGAAAATCCTAGCGATAGGCAGAAAAAAAAACTCGATTTTATCTCATTAACAAGTGGTCAGCTGCAAAGCGCTGTTCATTTTAAGGAGCTATGGTATACAAAGCGAATCAAAGTTTCGGAAGCTAATTAACTCTTCTGATTCTTAGCAAAGATCGAGATATTAAGGACATCATAAGAGTGTTTGTCTTCTGCACAAAAAAAAAAAAAAATGGAAGTCTCAACCAAGCCCAGCTCCGTAATTTGCTATAGAATTTTACAAACACTTGAGCAAATTCGCTGTTAACAAGAAAGAGCAAATCTCGCACGCCAACTGGAAGTCTTGATCGATTTGATGACTCATTAATAACTAACTTTACTTAATTCGTCCCTTATGCAAAAACCGAAAAACAAAATACGATGCACATCATTTATTCACGTCTTCTCAAAAACGAAACGAGAGCTCGCTATAGAGCCAAGTTCAATAACATAAAACGAAATTTTTCCTAGCACTGAAATTGTGGCAACGCTTGGATTCGACGTGCTACAGACAGCGCAATCGTAACGTAACATGAAGCGTTCGAATTGCGCCATTGCCTTTTTAATGGCAGACATGAAAGTTCAGCAAACTAGTAACATAATCATTTCCATGCATCCTTAACAGGATATTTGCATACCAAAGTCGAGGTGAGATTGTGTTCCGGATTTTTATGAGCTGGAAATGTTGCTTGCCGAAGGCAAGGAGAAGCCGCGGCATGGCGTTTGGAAAGACATATTGTCCGACCAAATTTCCGTTCTTTACACGGAGTTGCATTACGAATGAGATAGAAATTAATTAGATAGGAAAAGCACAGTACAAACATTTCGCATGCTCTCGTCTCAAAAACAACGACTAAATTGATGAATTTATTAACGTTAATTACAAAGGACATACATGCGCTTTGCCTCAGGGTTTCATACATATCTTGAAAACTTAATTATAAGACGTAATCCTCAGCCCGGGTGAACAAGCACGTAAACTCTCCAGAACGCACTGACAAAGAAAGCAATGCAGACAACAATGTCAATGTCCGCCGTCCAGCAACTGAATATTACACCGACCACAACGACAAAGCAAACACGGTAAGATCAGCGTCAGTTGTCGACGTCGGTAAACAGTCCCGACATTTTTCGACAAGATCAAGCAGTACAAACAAAAGTATCATGTCCGTTGTCGACACAGGTAATCAGTGCCTACAATAACGAAGTTGAGCGAACAGTAAAGTAGGCAATAAAGACACAAAGTAGTCACTATATCAGATGACGATTCGGGCAGAACTCAACACATCGACAAAGAAAGCAACTTACTGTATATGAAAACTATATACATGCCTGTGTGGGGCGTGGCAGAGGCTGGGAGAGCCAGGGCCGCCATGCATGAGGCAGGCAACCATAAATCTCCCAAGACCGACTCCACTTCATGCTTCACTTGAGCCCGGGATATAATTAGCTTGGCAGAGCAATATGTAAAGTGAACAAAAGGTGCCTGGGAGTGAAATTACACAGCGTCGGGTAAACTCCAGAGCATACGATGTTATAAAACATTCTGCGCAGTTAGGCCATTACTTTCATTACCAGCAGTACGTCCGTGACTTTAATAAGTGGTGAGAGTGATCTTTCAAAAGTAAATAGTTCATACATAACTTACAGGATGAAATGTGTTTGATTAACAATGTCATTTTTTGGCGTCACGGTAGGATAAAATTTAAAATCATACCTCACACAGCTTAATGAATATACCAAACAACAATTTCACAAACTTTGTTGTCAAAAATTAGGCATAATCGACCGTAAGAAGGAAATCTGATAACTGGTAAACGTTAACGATTCAATAATATTTAGTTAATTCAAGACGAATACTGCTATATGTTCGTCCTATTTATTTACCCGGGTGCATCGAGGAGGAGAAAATAACACGATCAGCCAACGCAATTATTACAATATCTATTTTACGCTCAAATCAAGTCAATTAGCAATCGTATTTTTATTTTGATCGTTATCGGCATATAATCCATGAAATACTGTAGAAAAGACGGCTTCGGAGAACATTGAAACCAGAAAAAAATCTGTCTTATTGAAGGACTTAACATTTCATTTGCAAAATATGAGCCTCTCTTATGCTATCTTCATGAAGTTCTATAGTTAATACTTGAAACAACAATTCTACAGCAAGTGAGCAAACTATGTAGAACAGTGGTTCTTAACCTTTCTGGGGCACCGAAACCCACAAGTTCCATACATGCATTCATCGATCCCTTTGTACTTGGACAAATAAAATGCGCTTTTTTTTTCTTCAAATTCAAATCCTAGCTACAACTATAACCCGCTATCACACGACGTAGAAAATTGGTAGAATCAACGTTGTGAGCTGTGGTTCAACGTGCTATGCACGCTGATCTGTGGGCTCCAGATAATGTTGTCAGCACGTCGTATCACAACGTGTTAACACCTTGCTGGGCACGTCCTTAACACCTTGTGATGCTGCTGGGAGGTCCCGTAGCGCGTTGTGATACAACGTGCTGGACGCGTCCTTATAGTACGTTATGATGCGACCTGCGAAGGACGTGCCCAGCACGTTGTGATACGACGTGCTAACAACGTTATCTAGAGCTGAAGTGACAATGTCAGGCAGCACGTTGTCTCACAACGTGGTGGTCACAACGTGCTAACAACGTTCACACATCAATGTGTATAGTACGTTGATCTGTGGACTCACGATCTATTTTCTAAGCACAATCAACGTCAAATTGTTAGCAGGGTATACTGGGGTGTGTCGCAATCAGAACTTCTGGATTACCGGTGCTACACCGGTGACCCAGCCAGTCGCAGCTCGTGTCGCAAGCGTAGCTGAAATGACTGCGACACGGGTTACTGTAATGCAGGATCCGCGAGCACAAACGTCTATTTTGAATAAGAGAAGCGCTCAAATCATTAATTTGCACAACAAACAAACTCCGTATACCAGAATAACTAAATCAGATAATCAGTTCAGGTTCTTTGAATTTATACGGACAAAACTCTAATTAAAAAGAAACAGCATTATCGTTGTGCTTACTCCGCTCGTCGCTAGATGGTGCTCTGACAACCACTTCTCGGGTTACGCTAAACTTGTTTCAGGGAGCGGCAGTCCGGTGGTGGCGTGACAGCGATACATCCCTGTATTAGCGTACAAACTGGACCATGTATCATTTGCACACAAAATCAATGAGTTTAGAGAACAAAACCAACAAGCAGAGCGCAACGTCACGAACCATAAGAGCTGAGTGAACCAAGCCGCCGAACCCCTGAACCTGACTCACCGAACCCCTGGGGTTCGATCGAACCCAGGTTAAGCACCACTGATCTAGAAAAATATTACTTTCACTGAACAACCGTATGTAGAACACTACATAGAACGCCTCGTGGCGTAAGACCATCATCCGCGGTAAAGTGACGAGTCAGGAGTTTCAAATTCAATGCCGCGGTTTTTGATGACCAGTTTGCATAAAGGTTTAGCTCTTTTCACATTTCAATCAACCCACGTGACTGCCTTAGAAAAGTTGTGATGATGGCTCAACTCCTTTTGCCTCTTTTTGGGTGAAGTTACAAATTCAAGGCCGTCAATTTTTAAATACAGCTACTTCTAATTTTTGGCATTTTTCACATCTAGGTCAACCCACCCGACTCCCTGCAAAAAAGTTCAGAACATCATTCAATTCCTTTTCCATCTTATTGAGTGGACAGACAGATTTATAAACAATATATATATATATATATACTTGAGTCTTCAACGAAAACATTATCACCTCTCTCACTTCGTTTACGGGTGATAATAATCTGTAGCAGGTGCCTTCTGTTACTATTATGGTGCCTTCCGTTACTATTATGGTACCACATACATATATTCATATACGGCGCAACAATAATTCTTCTTTATTTTTTCTAAAGCCAGATCGTTTTTTGCTTCATCCTCGGAAACACTTGGATATTCAGAAACCGTTCGATACATCCTTGTCAACAACCATCTCAAAGACTTTAACGCATTATTTTAAGTTATAAAAGAAAGACGAGTTATTTTCACCCATTCGAGATGGTTTCGATACTTGTATTTATAAGAGAACAAAGAAAAATAAACTCTTGCCAGAGCAGCTTCTCGACAGTGGAAGCTTCAGGTCAGTGCACGCTTTCTTTCGCGCATGGGCCATCACTACCTCCGAAAAGTTAAAAAAAAACTCGTCGGGGCAGAAAAAGGAAGGCGGACCAATCGTCCGGAAACGACTCCCATCTGCTTGGTCACTCTAAATCGAAAGTTCAGACGCGATTTATTCGCATCTTGCCCTAAGTTCTGGACAACTAGCGAGTAAACTCGGCATAGTCTCCAGTCCTAGGCTTCCGGTCTGGATTGTCTGTTGCTGGAAACGAGCCTTACATAACCCAGAGCTAGGGCATCCCATAACGCAGTGCACTTAATCCTTGCTTGACCTTGGGAGCTGTGTTTCTGGATCATCATATGTCAGTGTTGGCTGTAAACGATGATGAATTTGAGCAGCTCATGTCCACAGGAGTGCATTTGTCAGGAGCTTGCGGTATGCAGGAGACAAACGTTCCAAAGATACAAGGAAACAAAGAAAGGAAGAACCTTTATTTTCCCACAAGAGTGAAGGGATTCAGTTCTTAATGATACTGCAACTTAAGAAGAGGTACGCGGGAGACGACCGTTTAATGATACTGCAACTTAAGAAGAGGTACGCGGGAGACGACCGTTTAATGAATGATACTGCAACTTAAGAAGAGGTACGCGGGAGACGACCGTTTGGACGGCATGAATGAAATGAGTATGAAAGGACCTTTACTTTTCAATGAGAATGTATGAGAATGGTGCTATCCAATTCTTAAGGGCACTGCAATTTCAGTTTAGTTTATATGCAATGAATTCTGTGATATCTTTCATGGAAACGAAAACCAGCCATTTGATCATCAGCTACGAACCCTCATTAGTGAAGCTTTTTCGTTATTTTGTAGGAAAATTGATAAACCGAATGCAGAAACAGAGCATAAAAAACGCGGTCAAATGTTTCATGAAACATATATATATATATAATCTCAATAAGCTTTCCCCGAATATGCTCGATTACAACTCCGTACTCTGGATACATACTTCAATATGATACTGTTTTTAAATTTAAGGAATTCAGTTCAGTAAAATTTCCAAGATGAATATAAGTTGGGAATTAGCTATTTTAGAAGGCTTCGGACAGACAGATGGAGAGACAGCTGAAGGCTCTCTTATTATATAGAAGAGAATTAATGGTTAACATGGAGTAAGCTCAAGCAGCGCCGTTGCAACTCGGCTATGGTTCAACTAGAGAGACAATCAAGGAAGGAACGCGTATTATGTTAATGTGGTATCATTAAAAGCCTAGAAATTTGAACCACAACGAACACCTTATAAGTGTAGTGATTGAAGGCAAAGTAATGAAATAAAAATTACTATAGTCACAAGTGCTGGTAGGATCAGCAATATACACTGTTATTTATACATCTCAGCACAATTTATTAGCAACATATTGAAATGTATGTAGCTATTTTCAAGTGTATTCGTAGCACATCGTATATCATCAGCTTATAACTATATATACCTAGCCTATAGGTCGAAATGGCCTAATGGAGGTATATCCTTTCGTTTACATAGCATTAAAGGTGCTATAAATGCTATAATGACGACGCTAAGTAAGGCCAATCAAAGATTGACGCTAAGTATATAACGAATAGTTAACGAACAATGAGCTCTCGAAGTTAGGCCGAGAACCTTGTAGGTTAGGAGACGTATAGGTCAGATTCTGCTAATATCCTTTGATTTATACGTTTTAAAAAACTTTAAAACACTTGACTAGACAAACCAGACCTACGTATCCTAACCTACAAGGTTCTCAGCCTAACCTCGAAACCTCATTTCTGGCAAATTGGTGGTGAAGGGGGTGGAGGCGGCTTCATACGATTTTGAACGTTTATCTGTTGAGAAGTGGGCGTGCTTTCCAACGTAGATTTACTTTCCTTCAAATGCGACCAAACATGAGAAAATCTACGGTGTTTTAAATAGTTTTCAGGCTAACTTTCTGGTTATTTGAACTGCCCGGGACGATAGACGTACCAGATTCATGGTCCCTATAAGCAGACGCGTGCCATCTAATTAATAGTCCGTATAGAAAAATTGTTGGCCATCTAATGATCCGTATCGAGATAAACATATATATATGAGCAGGACCGTGTAGTTTACTGATCCTATATATGTAGGTACGAATTTACATTATAGAAAGAAACAGAAAGAAGGTTCACCTTTGGAGGCGTCAAATTTCTCACTAAGTAATTAATTGAAAATGTCATAAGTTCATTGCGTCTCAGGAGAAAAGCTCCCTCATCTCGAGTTAATGAAACAGAAATAACAAATTTACGATTTCGTTAGGTAGCTAGTTAAAAATTCAATGCACTACGTAGCCTTTCCTTAGGTATATCAAACGAAGACACAAGTTGAAGAGTTTATTACCTGAGAACATGACATTACACGTCACTATATACAATATTAGTTAATATCATGAGTGGCAGCAGACGACAAAGGAAAATGCCAACCCTCAGAAACGTCATGTCATTCTAGATTACTACTTAATCTTGGAATTCATTGAAAGTGTAACATTTAATGACGTTCATTCGAAATAATTAAGTAAAGCCGGCAATGGAGCAAGCGTAAATGAAACGATAGACGGCCGGCCGTATACAGGAAACAAACAAAAGGCTATACGCTAGTGGCTACCTATAAACAATATACAGCCACACTTCAACACAGCTATCTGAGGCTATAGACTTTCACTGAATAAGCACGAACGATGGTACAGTAGCCGTCATGTGGGAAAATTCCATAAATAATAACATATTAGATAATTAAAGTTTGGGGATAAATAGTCTCGATGAAACATATCGTAGAGAGTAATGCACGGTATATGTACATAAATATTGAAGATTTACATGAATATGTCAATATTTTCCAGTGGAACTTAGCCATTTAAGCACGCATATCATAAAGACTAATTTTCCATTAAATATACCGTGCACTTAAACTGTACTATCGTGTATTGTGACGTGTACAATGTATACTGTAATGTCTAGTAAATAAAGAATGAAGGGAACGATGCAACGTTTATAGACTACTGACTACTTTTGAAGTAAGTTGTTCAACAACAGTCAGCGCATCTTGGTAAAGATGTTGACAATATGAAAGACTCCGACAAAAGACGACAACATATTGTACAACAGCTGGTCAATAAGCCAATAGTGAGTCATCTCCAAGAGCTCGGACTAAATCTCTTCAATAAAGACGGATGAGATGTAGAAACTTTCAAGGACCTGAAAGGCTGCAGTGAAGTCCCGTCACCGGGAGTAGGTACATGAGTATAATGTGACAACCGACGATTATTATTTCCACCACAGTAATTTACGCAATCTCGAACATAAACATTGAATATTTAGCTAGAAAGTCTAGACTGAAATTGTGACAGCACAGGCAGTCGACACGTTTAAAATCGTTAAGAGAAGTACTAAGAGCAGCACCCTCCGCAGCTGCGGATGCCTCCTCCGTGGCTCGTGATTCAACTTCTAACTCCACTGGCGGTCTAGTTCCACTTTCTTCTATAACTAATCGTGTCAGCATTACAACTACTGTACTGCAGCTGGTCATGCCTGTACGCACGTCCTATTGGCTGCGGTTTTGCGCTTCATATTCGTAAATTTGTTTCGAGGTATCAATGAGAAGCAATATTTCAGAAAGATCAAAGCCTATGGTTTAACACATCCCAGGGAAAGAACCTCGTAGTCAGTCTATTCTCCAATACTATAGTCTTAAGGATAATTTAATGCTCTACAATTTGCGTAACAAAGTAAAAACAAAATTAATAACATGCCCTGTAAGACTCACGAAGTTAATTTAAGATTTAATAAAATACACAGTTCGCGCCGAGAGTGGTAAAGCAGCTAAATTTATAGTGTTCAACATGGAGAGAAAACGATGATAACATTTATTATGTTGTATAAAGGTAACTCAGATATCAGCTACGCTTTACATATATACTCTCATGTAAGGCATTGAACACAAATTAGAGTCTAAATTTCTCGTAACACAAGCCATTATTTCAGTTTTTTGCTAAGACAAAAGGTGCGTGCCGACATCGGTAAGGTTTAAGGCTCCGAACAAGGGCGTGTTCGGCCCTCGGGGCGACCATAATGCCGGCTGTATACCGCGACGAATCGCCGAAGCAACGCGAGATCATAATTACCATAACTTGAGATGGCGAGAAGGCAAGAAAGAAATTTATTTAAAGGCAGTACTGAAACCAAAGGAACACCGCCGTTGCTGGATTGTTTTCACGTGAACGCCTCAGGATTAATGTCAAGAGTTAGCTTGTAGTACAAAAACTGAACATAAAGTCGTGTCAATTATGAAGAAAACTTCTGAAAATATTTTCAACAGTAAAAATACTCGAAACAAACAGAATGTGTTAAAGCGAAGACCATATTAAAAACAAAAAGAAAAGATAAATTTTGAACTACGTTCAAATAATTTATGAAACTATTAAGCATATACACAGTACGGTGTATATCATTCAGCGAAATGATCAACTTCGTATTACCACGAAAATTCTACGTGACAGACAATTAACAGCTTGAAACTTTCCAGAGATAGGTACCAATATTCAGTACTTGCAGCAGAAGGTGTTATAAGTAAAGGTTCAGTGAATATACTTACTTCAGGTACGGTATATGGCGATGCTGAAATCACTGAATCAAGTGAAGCTATACAAATATGCTCTGATGCGAATCTCCAGGGAAGTCAAAGGAAAAATAAAACGGTGAGGCCGAAAATGCTGCAGATTCATCAATAGAGTAAAGGAAAAATTGGTTTAGGACGCACTGTTCAGAAGATGGGAAGTGTTCACCAGTATTTTGCAGAGCTGCAGGACGTAAGACGATTACCAGGGAGGAAAAAATCTCACAACAAATAAAAACCCAAAAATAAAATGATAAATTTTATTTCCGGAACGTAAGACTTGGTCAGGCGCTGACCTCAGTCAGGGGTAAGACTGAAAGATAATTTCAGAAAAAAACAGGGTCGATGAATGTTGGGTTACCATCGAGCAGCGGACAATATTATAACCAATCTTGGCATGTTTTATTTTATTTTCAAGTGCTTCATACATAATACAACAGCTGTAATATTTGTATATGAACCACTAAAATTGATAGTATTAATAATATGACTGATAAGTTCGTTCGCGAAAGGCATGACAAATTATGGAAAAAAGTTAGGAAGTGTAACACAAAGAACACCGAATGACGTGGGCTTGTCATGATGGTAAAAAAGCATTTAGTGCATCAAATTCCAGATATTCAAGGGTGTAAATCAAACGAACGTAAAACGAATTTGTAACCATGCTGGGTGAAACACGCGGTTAACAATATGAGCTCGGAAACATACCGAAGTCCTCTCCCTGAACACGACGCATCCTATCTGGGAAGACAAAAACCATGAAGCAGCAGCGGTTAAGAGAACATTAGGGCTGGGACCGGTTGACAGTGTGACTTAAGTGGATCATTTTACGCGGGCCATTTGCATCATAACATAATTACACGCACGGCGCTAGCACCACAGAATACGATGAATGCGTCAAGAGCATCACAAGGGCTACCCCTGCTTTGTATGGTGATTCATGGGGAAGTGAGAAGCATGAGAGACAGTGGTGTTGTTTCCGCGAGGCACGTCAGATTGAGGTGTCATATAGCGACTAATTTGGGAAGACGAAGTTCAGGGAAATGAGCTACGTTCATGAGGAAGAAATGCCAGGGATATCTTACAACACAGAAAAAGAATAATGATAACAACAGTAACTATAATGTATATATAAGTTGGCAGAACAAAAAGTAGCTAACTGGGTTACAAAAGGGACGGCGTCCCATGGCCCGCGTTGAGGCTGACGTATCGCAAGGGAACACTGAAAGCACAACTCCCCGTAAAAGTGAACTATTACGCAACTAAGCGTTTTGGTGCCCAAACGTTGTACTCAAGTGTCCCAATGCGTTGCTGCGCCCATATAAGGCCGCACAATTTTCGGAGTTCTAACGCAACTGGCATGACGGCTAACATTGTAAAGACGCAAGCGTTTTGGCAGACAAGCAGTTCTGTTTACAAAGACACAAAACAACTAGAACGCCTGGTGACGTTAGCCGCGGAAAACGCAGGCTTAACCCTTTAAGGACCGCTGGGCCTCACAAGTCCCGCTTCGCAAAAATTAGGTTTCTCATAAAGAAGGGATCATGTAATTTTTGGACCTATGAGTGCCGCGACTAAGAGACGGCACCGTAGTCGGAAGACTACAATAAATTTAAGACTACCTATCTCCAAAAATCTGAGAGAAACGGAAACTTGGTCCCTGAAGGGGTAAATTATTATTATTACTGTAATAACTCAATAGAAATGGAGCGCCTCGTGGCGCAAGACAATCTGCCGCAGTGGAGGCAAATTCAACGCAGTTATTTTTCATGGCCAGCTAGGCCTAACTTTTTGGCATGGGTCACATCTAGGTCAACCCACCAAACTCCCTGCAAAAAAATACGAACATTGCTCAACTCCTTCGATCACTTATTGGGTGGACAGACAGATAAACAAATATATATAAAAACTTCAATCTTCAACGAAAACTTTATCACGGTTCTTCGCTTCGCTCGCGGGTGATAATTAAACGCTGCGCAGTACATAGGGCATATAAGGATAAAAGATAGTCGAGTGACCCAGACTTAGAATACACATAAGATCTGAAACTCAGTAGCCTATACTGTAAATGAAGCTCAAAATAACAATCCTCCAATATTTGGTCACGATGACAAAGAAAGGCAGTATTAGTTCAGCGTTAAATCTAGTCTTGATGATTAATTAAGTAATGAGTGGGCGGTGTGACGAACAAGACAAGCATAGCTTGCACTGGCAGCCGATACGGGAATCCCTCCGACAGTTCAACTGCTGAATGCGTTAATTATAATGAGTAAGTACGGGACCCAGTGTGCATACTGCACGCAGAAATTAAACTCCATGTTTTAACTTGTAAACTGAAAACCAATATTAGATGTAGAAGCAGGACACTGCTTATAGAGTTGCCTTTCAGAGATGAATATAAAACGTGCCGTTGGCTAGCTACACACAAGTCGATTGCCAATAGTAACACAAGCAATACGCGCACCCTCCAGTCATGCGCAAAACTCGTTAAACATCAAAGGAGCGAAAATGTGAGCGAAGTAAATTAAGATGGCAAACCGGAAATCAAACCCACGGGAAATATACCTACTTTGGCTCGGCCACAAAACCGTCCAAGTTTTGGCGCATGTCAGTCCCGGGAGCTCGGATCATTGCATTAGCGGGAGGAAGTAAGCAGCGGCCTCGCTAATTTCTAGACGGGCTTTGCTCGGCAAACTTTTGGCAAGTCAAAACGGTAGTACAGATACCTACACACCCATACCGCACCTTGACTGGAACGGCATGCAGTAAAATGTGCCGGAAAAGTGATTCAGCAATAGCTTCTCTGGGTATGCTTTGCAACTTAACTTAAGTCAAAAGAGTAGGAAGGATACGATATCTTTAGAAGAACAGGGCAAAATACATGGTAACCAACTTGATTTTGCTATGGTAAGTCAAATTATGGCATGATCGAAGATACAGGCCAATTGGAGCTCTATTGAAGCTCCTTGCATCTCGAAAAGAAAGTGAACAATACATGATGACTAGGCAACGTGTGTTAGTAAAACCCAACTAAAAGGGCTTCTAGCTGACACGTTGTGAAAGTGATAATTGAAGCACAGATATACAAGCTTCAGAGGAACAAAAGTATAATATCGGTAACAAGGTGAGTGCTTCAAAAGTTTTTTTTTTTCTCCCCATGCACTTGCTATGTTGTAGAAGCTAGTGGTAAGATACACGTAAACAGAGAGATCGACGTTAGATTAGATAGGCGGCAGAAACGAACCCAAAGACACCGGAACCCAAAGAGACACCGGAACTTACGCCTCGGCCTTTATGAGCTATTGCCATTATATTCGTAAGATATAGAGGACTGGAGAAAAAGTAAAAAAAGGGGGAAGAATCCCTGCCAATGAAACGATAATGAATGCACGCAAGCACGATCAAGAGCCGCTGATTTGGGGAGCTTGATTTATATTTTGCTGCTTGAAGATATCAAACTGTGTAGTTGGAGCGGGAGAGAGGAGAAAACGGATTAAGGTGGCCTCGGAAGCATTGGCCGTTACGAGTTTGCGACCCTGGAGGAGGTTACAATGTTCTTGTAATACATGCAAATGGACTTGTACGTCCTAAAGAAGGCAAAGATAACTCTACAGGTCTCCTGACGGCGCAGCGTCCCAGAACATAGGATGGAGACTTAAACGTAAAATTAAACATGTTACGACCCATTTTAAAACGTTCCGAAGTATTTCGAAGATAACTATCAGTCATCGAGTTGTTAGGTATAAGATTCTGATTATATGTTAATTTACACGAACAGATGACTACTTTTAGAGCGCGCTTCGTATAACAAAAGATGAACTTTTTGTAATATCTGTACATTTACTCCGCCAAAGAGGTTACGTTTTCGTCGGGTCTGTCTGCCTGTTTGTTTCAATGTTTGTATATTTGTCTGTCTGTCTGTCACCAAGATAACTCAAAAAGTTACGGACAAATTATGACGAAATTTACAGGAATTGTTAGGTATGTTAGGAGGAACAGATGATTAACGTTTGGGGAAGATTCATACATTAGTTTGTTTGTTTGTTTGTTTGTTTGTTTGTTTGTTTGTTTGTTTGTTTGTTTGTTTGACTGCCTCATTTTTCCAATGCCATAACTCAAAAAGTTATGAACAGGTTTTCATGAAATTTACATGAGTTGTTAGGTATGTCATAAAGAATAATTCAACAAATTTTTGTGATGATTTGTTAGTTCGTTCGTATGTTTGTGGCTGTGTTTGATTTTATGTTTGTTAGCGCAATAACTCAGAAAGTTTTCTGTGAAGCTTTATGAAACTCACAGGAATTGTTAGTAATGGTAAAAGACATGAATGATTGAATTATGGTGCAGATCGGCTGTTTTGTTTCTGTGATGTTTGAGTGGTGTTCGTCATAATGTTTGTTGCGTACTAGCTCAAAAAGTTTTGAATGGATCTTTATGGAATTTGCAGGAGTTGTTAATAATGTTAAAAGATGTTAATGATTAAATTTTGGTACAGAGATCGGTTGGTTCGTTTTTATGTTTGACTTCTGTTTGTCATAATGTTTGTTAGCAGCATAAATCAAACAGTTATGAGAGGATCTTCAAAAAAATTACAGAAACTGTTAATACTATTAAAGGGCACAAATAATTAGACATTGGAGTAGATACAAAAGAAATCATGGTTTCAGAGCCAATTTGAAGTTTTCATTGCCGTTACCTTTCTTGGCGGAGGTAAGCGTTCTCAGAGCGCTCTAGTATATTCATATTTTCGTCATCAAATAACTAGTCACGTTCATAGAAAGAGAATACTGCATGACTGAACAAGCTGGTACGCACTCGTTTCAGAAACAACTATGCTACCTACCTTTTTTATGTATTTTATAAGTATGAATGCGTATGAAACAACGCCACACTTCAGCGAATTTTTTTTCAAGAAGCTGGTAAATCTTCTGATAGATGTGGTACCAACAGAGACCAAGTTTCTGTTCCACTAAAAGCCGGCGTCGCCTAAACGAGATTGGAAGCTGCTAGCAAAATTGAGGTGCACGCCTCAAATCTCTTCGCGAGCATCAAGTTGCTCCGGAGCGACCATGTTGTAATGTAAAAGATAGTGTGAAGAGGAAGACCTTAAAAAAGCAAGAAAAAAAACGCTGACATGCATTCCAGGTTTAGTCAGTCACTGTGTACCCATTTGCAAGAGAAAGAAAGTGAAGTGTTGTAAAAGCTGAAGTCAGACGAAGATCCCTAAGTAAAACAATCACATTCATACTTCAAGGAATATGTTTGAGAAATATGTGAACGTCTTTTCACACAAGGCGAGAAGAGGAAGACATTTTCAGAAAAGAAATGCCGACGTGTATTTGAGAATTACGGTATTTTGCGAATATGTAGTTTAATTATGGACCAATATTTCCATAATAAAATGCGAACGTGTTTCAAAACATAGCATGAAGAAAAACATCCAGCCGATTTATGCTTCAAAACCCCTGATTTCCAAGAAAAAAATAAAAACTGAGACTATAGCTTGCTCAGGAACACGTCTCAAGGTCAGATGCACAGTGGGCCTACAGCACGAGACGAATCCAAGTTCAATGTGATTGGTTCTAAAGGAAGAAGGTTTGTTAGGTGTAAAGTAGGTTTAAGGATTTCTCCAACGTGCGTCAAGGAAACAGTGAAATACGGAGGAGGTAAGGTCATGGTGTGGAGAGTCATCTCTGCTGCCGGGCCAGGACCACTTGTTCACCTGCATGGTTCAGTAAGTGCGGCAAGGACAACGCTCCTTGCTGCCACGAAACTGAGACAGTTGCCATTTTCTTGAAGGCTGAACGAATAACAGTTATGAATTCGCTACCCCAAAGTCCTGACCTCAATCCAATCCAAAGCGGGTGGAAGATCAGTGGAGAACGTGCTCATGCCAGAAGTCCTACTTATTACGATATACCTATGATGGGAATTTTGAAAGATTAGTGGAACAAGCTAACCCCGTTGTTTTGTACAAAATTAACAAGTTAATTCCTGCAGCAAACGATGCTATTAGATTATACAGAACAATGGAATGTTTGCTAATTATTGAAACTTTTGAAAATTGTTGTGTTATTTGGGCGAAATTTATCTACATTTCAACATTTTCTGATGATGCCTCTTAGTTTTTGCACCGAGGAAAATGTAATGTTTTCGTTGTATTTCTGTTTTATTCCGTAACCTTGTTTTATAATGTTCTGAAATTTTATCACAATACATGAAATATGTACCTATCTCGAATTAAGTAATTTTCAAAATTTTTCGTACAATTTTTAATAGCAAGAAAAGTTGAATAATCGTTTAACTCTCCCTTAATTTATGCTTGTTACTGTAGCTAACTATATTCACAACCATAATATAACTCTAGCTCATTAAGAACTACACCTAAAAACAAGCAAACAAAAGGCAAAAGTATCAACAATCGTATTTCAAAGGATTTTAAGCACAAAATGAGAGTGCATGGGCTCATTATCACGGTAATACACGATATTCCAAGTACGGTATTCGCAGTGCCGGTGACCTCCAACAAAATCCGATTTTGCTGTTTAAAATTGTATCACCTTTCGTTCTCCATCGGCAAAGTATTGAACACCGATAACGAGCTGCGGGGGATAATACCGCCAGGCCTCTCAGCCTTACATCAAAGCCATTAATTTGAATTCCTCCGGTGTAATAAGAGCCTCAAGTGCCATGTAAAGCTCAATAGTACATATTCCAATAAAGAGTACAGCGTAACTTTGCCTACAGAAGGCCAGTCACGTCCGTAACTACCATATGTACTGCTTAGCTAAATTTGAGACGTGCAGCCGTTGGCGAAAAGAAAGCTTTTGAGATGACTTATAACAAAATCGTAAGTCGAGTGCATCTAAAAAAAAAGGAACTACGCTGTTTGTCTAATTGACAATCTTAACTACCTATTTTCTGAAGTTATGCATAGCTTCGATAGGCAAAGGAAATGGTTCAAGAATGCACGAATTGGAAATATTCTGTAAGCAATCTCACATTGGCGTTTGATCAGTCGGTTGCTACGTGCCAAACCGTACTGCAGATCTAATACATTGAAAAGTGCAGACGTGGTGATAAGCTTCCTGACGACCGAAGATAAAATGAATTAAGTTAGTTTAATAAAATTGTAGTTGAGATCTCTCTTCCCACCGCATTTCCTGTATGCGAGCTCAAACGACGAAAAATGAACAGACAAATAGTAGCTACGTTAAATAATATGAAGAACCTATGCATGGGAACAGCACAGTGGGAATGAAGAGGATGAGCAGCAAATAAAACATAGGATTGGGAGCACACCCAGAGCGAAACATTCTCTCATCTCGGCACAATATGCGCTCTCAAAATTCCTGAAAGCCATAAGTGTGCGGAGTATCATTAGGTTCACGGCACTATGGTATGCTCATAATATGGAATTTGCACCGCACTGGTATCTAGAAAATTAACTGATAATTCGACCTTTGTTTCATGATTCTGTTGTAAACAGACGCTTGTGAATAAGTTTTGTACACTATACATGTACGAGGCAGTAGGCCTACGTAGTTCTAAACCAATAGGGGGAGAGAGGCGTAGCTTGCACCCCAGCCCTGCGAGATGGGTTCTCCGGGCTTGTAAGGGTACTGAATCTGTAGGTTTGATTTATATAAAAATAAAACTCTAGAGCCGTGTTCGGAAGCGGTTGCAAGAACTGACAGGTGGGCTGAAAGAGGTGGGAAAATGGTAAATGTAAAGACAGAAACATCGAGTTATTTCTACCGGGCTGCTATCTTCACCTGATCAAAGACGCTCTGTACGGCCACACAACCAATGCAGATCCAATGTTATTGCGTAGGAACTCAAGTGCTGAAAAAAAACTGCCTCTAGCTAGAAAATTTTCATTCCATTAGCTGGTAATAGATTTTTCGGTGCTCGAGGACAAAGAGAGAACGAGGTACCCCAGAAAGTGCATCTCCAACTGAACAAACAAATGAGGACGCTAAATATATATGGTATATAGGTACCAAACCCTAAGAACAGCAAAGAGAACCGTTTGTAAACATAGACAGGTGCGTGGAAACACCTGTATGCAGAACAAGACTGTTCAGAAAATGGGAAATGTCCATAGAACATATGGTAAATAAAAATGTTTGTCAAGCAACAAAGAGACAAGCGCACGGAAACACCTGTATAAANAGATGGAAGAAAGATCAGTATGAGTTACAGGTGAGAAGGAAGCAAAATGGGTACGAAAGGCAGACAAGACGATCGTGATGACGACCCAACGGGTCACGGGTAGTCTAGTAGGTACTAAAAACAGAGCAAGTACACAGAAGCACCGATACAAAAAGGACATAAACTAACAACAAGACATGTGCGAAGAAACACATGTATAAAAAAAAATTACGTAATCAGAGGTGCCCTGAAACACCTGCATAAAATGATCGCCAAATGAAAAACAGACAGTGAAGCTTACACACGGGCAATAAGAAATTAAAGTGAAAAATACGACACTCTGAAACAAAGCAAGCAGACGACGGCAGACAGCCTCCCAATGAATAACAATTGGAGCTTCGATGAATTCCGTCGGGCGGAAGTAAAGCAATCGGAGGGCGCCGGACACATCTGCGATTCAGATTAACGAGTCGTGTCTTGCTGAGCTCGTTTAATTAGGCTGAAAACAGGTAATATGGTAATGAAGAAAGACGAGGGGGACTCAGAAGTACCGGTACTCGATAAGACCTATAGAGACTCCTTCCAATTGGGATCGGAGGTTTACAGATCAAAATGTACCGGTAAAATACATTTTTTTTAGATTAGATGATATTATTCTCAAGGGACATGGAAACAGGATTTCTTTTTCTAGAATTTCATTATGTATGCACTTTACACGAGTATTTTATAATGCATTTTCATGCATTTTAATAAATAAAACAGCTTTTACTTTGTCCTGTTTTAACACTGTCTCTGTTAACAAAACCTGTTTTCCGTTTCTGACAATTTAATAGTGTAACTAGCGCACTCTGAGAGCGCATACCTCCGCCAAGTGAGGCAACGGTGGCAAAAAATTCAAATTGGTTCTGAAACCATAATTTTCTCTGTATAAACTCCAAAATCTAATCATTTGTGCCTTTTTATATTAATAACAGCTTGTTTAATTTTCTTGAAGATAAGTTCATGTCTTTCTGAGTTATAGTGTTAACAAACGTTATGACAAACATAAGTCAAACATACAAACGAACAAACCGATCTGCACCAAAATTTGATCATTTATGTCTTTTAACATTACCAACAACCCCTATGAACTTCATGAAGATCCATTTATTATTTTTGAGTTATTGTGCTAACAATCATAAAATTAAAAACTGTGACAAAGAACGAACCAACAAACAGATCATTACTAAAATTTGGCCATATGCTCTTTGTTATATAACTAACAACTCATGTTAGTTTCATCAAAATCCATCCATAACTTTTTGAGTTATGGTATCGAGAAAAATGAGGCAGACAAACAAACAAACGGATGGACATATCTTTTCCAAAAGTTAATCATCTGTTCCTCGTAACATACCTAACAATCCCTGAAAATTTCATTTAAATCGGTTCATAACTTTTTGAGTTAACTTGGTGACAGACAGACAGACAAACACGACGAAAACATAACTCCTCGGCGGAGGTAATAAACCGTACCAAATTGACTGTTTTCAAGCAATAGTCAAATCAGATGACATCTCTTTGGCAAGACGATATCATAATCCCTACTAACACTGGTAAAAAAAGTAATTTTATCTCGGGAGCACATCTCTAAAATTATCTCGCAACTCCAATACAGGATGCGACTGAAATCAATCAGTTCACCGAGATGACTTTGTCGCATTTTAAGACGACCCAAAAGTTGGGTTAAAATTTTGATTAGCAAGTAGCTACGACAAACAGTCTCTCACTCTGGGCAAAAATTTCAGTTGGTCTGTACCTACCTTCTAAATTGTAGGTACATTCCTCCTTCTACTTTACTCTGAAAATCTTACAAGTGAATGGTACTTACCCTAAGTTTAATTTGTAAGCCACAATGGATTTCTTATTCCAAAATTTCTTTTACATTTCTCAAGGAAAAACTCGGTTGAACCGGCCTCTCCCTCTTGCAGAAAACTGTGTTATTTACAATATGGCTTTCATAACATGCGGATACAGTCCACAAGTGTAAATCAACAGGCGCAAAGTTCTAATTCTCTCGCCGTGTTGGTCACAATATAATATCCAGATGAGACAATAAATTCTTTTTTTTGTTGTTCTTTGGAAAATGGCACCCAGGGCATTACTTAGTAATTAGTTATATGTAGCTACGTACTTCTTTCGTAAAGTCTGCCCCACGGAAACGAGTTCATGTCCATTGTGGAATGAAGAGCCCGCATGAACTGATATGGAGCAATAGAGCAATAATTGTTTTTAGTCTGCCAACGTGTTGTGACATTTGAGATAAATAAAGGAGTAAAGGACAATAAATCCTTGAGAAACCGTAGCATTAGAAGAGGAGGTTGAACAGGAGGCGGTGCCTGACGGTTCATCCGAGGGTCGTATTAGTGCGTACTTCCGGAGCAACACAACACAATCGCAAGACCAATTTATGATCGGACGTTCAGCTCGCACGTACGTCGTTCAGGCTACGTACCAACGCTAGCAATTTTCAAGGGGTATATATCGGGACGACGGGCTAGCTAGTAAGTTGAGCGTATGACTGTACAGTGTGACTCAGGAAAATTATAAGGCTAACTGAAGGTCCACTAATAGGTACCGAGAGGCGTTTGCACTACGGCCGGTTGAGCTATACTGGGTCACACTATGCCACCACAGGCTCAACTTAAGAGAGCACGTTGTCTCAATATAGGCACTTTCGCAAGGCGACAGTATATAGATACGGTAGCATGAACGACCAGCCTTTGAACCTTTGCTCATCAGTTAAGCCTATGGTAGTGTGGCTGTAGCATTATGCTACGGCCCAATAGCACACTACAGGAAAACCCCGGTTAACATAGTTTCGAATAACATAGAATTCGATAAACATAGCTTTGATTTAGATACCGAGACCCCGATTAAGATATAAAATATATAGTTTCTCAATAAACATAGTATTTAGACGACACAAAAAATTGCTCAGTAACTACTTAGCGAACAATCTGTTAGTCACCTCCTCTCGTATTCTAATCACCCCACTGATTTTTCGATGACTAGTCTCTGGCTGGACCCGCTTGTGGCTGCGCGTTTCCTCGCTTTTCTTCTTCTCTTCGATTTCTCCCCCTCTGCCCAGGCCCCCTCCGGAGCCTCCTCCGCAAGTTGGCAATTGGTGGACCTTAATGATGGCAACGAACAACTGCAACAGTAACTACTTATTCGATTAACGTAGCTTTTATTAACATAGCCCCCAATCCCTATGTCAATCGGGGGTTTCCTGTATTGACTACGTGCTAGAGACATATGCTCATCGTAGCCAGCACATTCGCTCGGATTCTTAATTACGTCGAATAAACCGAACGTGGAACCGGTTTACGGCGACAAGTGAGGTTTGCACTACGGTGTCGAATTTCCCGAGAGTCGCTTCAACGCCGTTCGGCTTAACGAAAGTTACGTACCTGTCATTACTGAAAGAAAAAACTTTGTACTCACGTTTAGCAGCAACAGCAGCAAGCTGCAGAACAACAAGCAGCAATACTGCCACTCGCGTCGCTGCGGACGGCGCAGGCAGCAGAAAAACTTCACTAGCCATCGTAAACCACTTCGTTCTCTTCAGACTGTAACGCTCATCGATCGAGAACAATGATTTCGTTTAAGCACAGTTTTTTCTGCTGTTTGTCTATAATAAAAGAAGTCAAAACACAAACATTTGGTCGACAAATCACGCCGTTTCAATAGTTACAGCACGGGCAGACGATGCATCACTGACAGGTTAATCTCAGAGACTCAGACAAGCAAATTGAATTTTACACATCGATACTTCATTGAACAATCACAAGAACAATACCATTGGCGCCTGCAAAAACAGAAACCATCAATAATAACAATAAAGCAATATAAGAGCAGTTAAGATAGAGCACTCCGAGAGCGCATACCTCCGCCAAGCAAGGCAACGGTAACGAAAAATTCTTGTGCGTTTTGAAAGTAGCTATGAACAGTTTTCTAAATTTTCTTGAAGATCTGTTCATATCATTTTTTAGTTATGCTGCTAACAAGCATTACCGGTATGCCAAATATGAGTCAAATACAGAAACGGATCAACCGATCTGCACCAAAATTTAATCATCCATGGCTTTTAACATTACTGACAACTATAAATTTCATAAAGATCGATTGAGAACTTTTTGAGTTAGGGCTATTGTGCTAACAAGCACAAAATAAAACGCCGCAAAAAAACAAACCGTAAAGATCTGTTCATAACTTCTTGAGTTATCTTGGTGACATACAAAGAGACACACAAACGCGAGAAAGACAACCTCCTTGGTGGAGGTAATTAAACTAAAGTAGAACTTCGGCCCCATATGTTCACACAGTTATTCCAAGGGGCGGTAAAATGACGAAGTTTCTATCACTATATTTAATAAGCATTGAATACGTACACTAGACCGTTCAATAATGCTACATCGACTTCATTCGCTTTGTTTCGTTAAAAAAGCTGAAAAAACTAAATTTCAAAAGAGGGATTTCCACGGAGCGTTTGTGAGGTCATCATTACGTTACCGCTAAGACACAATCAACGGTAAGTTGATTTCACTCACACTTTTCAGAAGCATATTAGTAGCTACTGATGTGGTTACAGAATTGCTCAGTTAGCGGTAGGCACTGCTTTCAAAACCTGTCTGTTGATCTCACATGCGCCGTTACCAGATAAAACATCGCGTTAATGCAAGTTAGTTAATGAGTTAGTTATAGTCAGAAGATTTAAGCCTCCGTTTCCGAGCGGAACGATATCACAGAGGAATGAGCAAGGCACATCCGTATATTGGTGCACTTCATGATCCTTGTCACTGGTGCCCATTCACTGTTATTATGCCTCGATTCCTACGTAATTTCTTGATTTGGTGTTGAAGTCGCTTTGCCACGAATGGGAAAGTGAACACGCAAAACGTTATGCATTATGCCCCAGCTGGGCAAAATCCAGAATTCAATTGGATCGGAGCATAAGCAAGAAAAAGTGACAGTTTGAATTTGAATCTGCGGCAACGGATTAGGCTACTCGTTGGACCCTTTCTCTTTGAGGCTAATGTGGATGGCCAAGCATATATATCTGCAGATGATCCAGCAAGAGGTCACTCTCCAGATGCAGAATTCAAATAATAAGTTATTAAACTTGAATTGCCTTTTTTCTGAGACACCCTTTAGTATGTCGATAGAAACTGGGAACCCAAACACGAAGGTGTTCCCACACAGGATCAACGTGCATGGGTACAACAAGTCGGGAAAGAAGTGGCAGAATAGATTAAAGCATGAGCAAGAAGGAGTAGGAAATCAGGAATGAAGCAAAGCGGGCACAAATAAAAGACACGTCCCGAAGGCTTACCAAATGGCTGAGGTAACCTGCACGAGCGCTCTGGGGTCGTCGCGCCCCATAACATAGGATAGGTAAACCTGACTGGTGTTCGAATCCGTATTTTCTTGAACGTGAACTCAGTTACGTTACCTACTTACGTATAAATATTTATTTGGTCTGAAGTTCTTAATATGAAATTTATATTCATATTGTCGACATGCCTATATTGGTTGTCCATATTTCCTTACTTTATTAGTTTTTTCCAAAAATCATGATCCTTCCAATTATAAAAGGAGCAGCAGTTCAGATTTAACTATAGAGAAATAAGGATTAAAGATTACTCGTGGTTGAATAAAATTTCCGTAAAATTATAGTGAATACTGACAATTTCCAAAACGAAGTCCTAATGGCAATAGAAGTTTAAAATCTTCATAGTTCCGGGATACCGTCGAACTGATGTAATGTACGTTGTATACAAGACGAAAACAAGAAAAACTAGAACGCCTCGCGGTGTCAAGAGCATCACTCGCGGTGGGGGGGGGGGGGTAAATTTGAACGCGTCATTCTTGATGGCAAGCTTACTCTAGAATTTTGGCATTTTTCACATCTAGGTCAACCCACCTGACTCCCTGCAAAAAATTATGAACATTGCTCAACTCAACTCCATTTCCCTCTTTTAGGATGAACAGACATATATACAAACAAATATATATAGGCCTACTTAAATCTTCAACGAAAATATTATTAGGTACCTCTCTGACTTCGTTCGCGGGTGCTAATCGGGTATATTTCGTATACATACTTTCATGCGAGCGGAGGGGTTTAGTTTCTACGCTAGAGTGCTCTTAGCACTGTCGCTATTCAGTTCTTAGCTTCTGTCGGGTCTGGACAAAAAAACTTCTGCATTACCGAATATAAATAAATTCCTTCCACATTTAGTAATTAAAAAGGTAAATAGAAGAACGCAGAAAATTGTGAAATTCGAAAGTGTATAGAAAAAGGACTATTGGAGTTAACTATACGGTCTTGAAATAAAAAAGCACAAATGTCTGCCAAAAGTTTATTCAACTGAGAGGTATCGCTCAACGGAGAACAAACAATAGAAAAAAGTTCGATTTCTAACGGAGATGTTCCGTTTGATGCTAAAGCTGTCTTAACACAACGGTACCTACCACTAAACTTCGCTTCTCTCAGGTCTAGACGAAGAAACCTCAGCACCACCGTATTTAAACAAAATTCTTCCATATTTACTCAAAAATATAGCAGGTAAAAGAAAGAAAACTATCAAATTTGAAAGTAGATATAATGATGTTAGCTATTTACAACCTTGAAATAACAAAGCAATAATATCAAGAAACGGTTTCTATATAGTACAGGCTGAGATATCGAACAGAAAACAAACAAACAAAAGAAAAATGCAGCTTCTAACATCACCTGACGCCTCAAGGCGCTATCCTTTTTAAAACTGCAACTTGCTACGCAAAATAACAACTTACATCTTGGTTAATGACGACCACAGTACATAATATTCATTGAAAATAACCTTGCTACCTAGCCTAAAACTGAGCTTCTTCCGTTCGCAAACTGATTACGAGAATCAAATGCGGAAGAAGCAGTTCATACCACAGTCGAATGAACGTCCTCGTACGAACGTCATGCAGCGTCGGAACGTTTTGTAGTTTTCCTGAGACACAACTGCGAGGACTATTAAAAAAAAACTACTAAAATGTCAGCCGCTATGTCAGTTGGCTCACCAAAAGTCACTAAAAAAGTTGCTGATGTCTTCAAGAACTTTGGAATGAACTGAAACTCATAAAGCAGTTGCAGATCTTGCAGTCTGAATGGGCATGGCAACGCAGTCGGTGGCTGAACAGAGGGAATACGTTCATAGGCTGTCGTATGAACCCCCCTTTAGAATTCCTTCCATAATTGACAAACTACAATTTGCTGAACATTATCAAGGTAAGCTCTTAATAGTTTATCCACGTAAGTTATTGAGTATCCTTCATTTATTGAGACTCTCAAAAGAAGTGAGATAATAATCTCATTACGTTTCTGTAATAATTTCTACAACCATAATTTATGACCCCTGCACGACGGCAAAGTTACACTGGCCTTGATTGCACACGTGGCTCACCTTAAAGTAGGTATGTGTTCGGTTAGATAGAATAGGTTAGGCTAGGTGAGGATAGGTTCCATTGAGCTAGAATAGAAAACTAACCTAACTTACAGGGGAACATAGTAGGTACACCTGCATCTCAGGGTGGCTACAGGCTATACGTCTATACCCTCACCCTTGCATCTATCTAATTCAATCCATCGAGAGAATAGATGAGATTTTTTCTTAGTTACGCCTATATAACGTTTATACACGAGTTGATCATTTATTCCTTCCCTCTAGGAATTTCACCAGTGTTCGATGCAGGTCATAACTAATGAACTATGGTTGAAAATATTAATTAGTTGAGGAAAGGGACGCAACTAACAAAAAACAATCGGGAAGCAACTTTACCGGACAAACACCCCAAACCAACGTTCATAGACTCAGCAAAGCCCACGTTTTTTCGTCCTAATGACAACAATGCTCTCAAATTAGAAGCCCCTGATCTATTTTCACAGTCTCTGTTTTTTTAGCTCAGATTTATTAGACTAATAAATAGGTTATTATTAAAGGGCCAAAGTCGCTGGTATGTTATTAACATTATTATCTAATCAAACGCATACACAGTAGACATGTGCGCGGTGACGCAAGTTATACAAATCGGCTATCTGTAGACGGCCCGGTCAGCAATTCTATTGAATCTAACAAAAATATTATTTCGCAATTTCATGTCATATTTCAAGTAAGAAAAACACTATTCTTAATGATAACACTTTGTAGGAAAACAAAATCGTAAAGTGACACCTAAGAGTGCGAACGATAGGTTTCACGCGGTACTTGTGCCGCAAGTCAAAGCCGCGCCACAACGGCGAAGCGCGGCATGGCGCACCACCTCCCACGACGGCGGCCAGTATTACACTGACTTGGAAAGTTCGTGTTCACGTTTAACTATCAAAAAAAGATTGGTCTGTGCGTTCAATGCATTGTTGACAAGTCTGAAAAAACACCAGGGACTATGATTATTACTATGAAAACATGAATATATTTGACCAGGTTACAAATGCAATTATCATAGGAGATATTCGGTGCCATAGAATGACCTTCCCTGAAAATATTCTCATCATAACTCAGAGCTATATGTATTCAGATTTACTTAAATGTGAGAGATGCATGCACTTTTGTAAATGGACGAAACAAGGTTACATCAAAAATCTTCGAGGTAATAGCGTGAGACTTCAAAGTCTGTCAGCAGGAGGCCTTTTGCGTTTGCAGTTAATTCTACAAGATCACTAACTCTGATTGCAGTACGTTAGGCATTTTTCATGATTTCATACTTTCACATATTTATATATACTATTGTTATTTTTGTTTTATTTATTTCTATTCAATTATTTTTTAAGCTTCCTGAAGCGGGAGAGCAAAGTTTCCAAATGAATTTCGCGGCAACATATAAAGACTCTATAAATCTTGAAATAACCTTCTCTTTCCTAGAAAAGCAATATTGCCGGTGAGTCTGCTCATCTCGCTCCTCGTGCGAAAATCCAAAATTTCTACAAACTCATTTTCCAAAATAGTATTCCCCTCCACAGGAGGGAAGTAAAGCTTGAATACTTACAAGTATCACCCGATAATTGGATGCGAATTGAGAAGATCATTATATCCAGAGGTCTTCAATTTTTCCTAGAAGTTTAGTTATTAGGTTTCCAATATCCAGAATTAATGGCCTTACGGGAACTGAATGAAGAGCTACGTCTACGCTGATAGAATACCTATACTACGTGAGCTTCTCTTGTGTAGAAAATTAATGTTATATTTCTCAGACTATAGTGAGACTGCAATAATATCTAGTCAGCACCTAGTATGATAGTCACTAAGTGTTTTGTTTGCATTTATTGAATGCACAGTTAAATATTTGCTATGAGCCTTTGCAGGCGGTAGTACGTTGACGGAGTTTTATGATTCTATTTAATGGACGCAAATGCATTAGAACGTTAATTATTATTGCGTCGCCATCTTCGACTTCATTTCAATGAATCACTAAATTGAAGTCATAATTGGGGCATCTGTCAGACCTTTTATTTGTAACGTGATGAATACTGTGCATCAGCTCTAAAAAATGACGTATAAAAAATGAACTAATTTTACGCTCACTTTTCCATGAAGGGCAGAGTTCACTCGTCATTCATATTAACGCGTTCGTTCATCCTCTTGTCTGAATGTGTTACTGTGCCCTAGAAGTAACAGAAAAATGTACTGTTTTTGAGTAAAGTTTCACTTTAAATTTGGATAAATTTCCGTGCCTTGCCTAGTGATGCTTGCAGAGAGAACTAATTTGACTATTAACATTTTTATAACTTTTTGTGGTGTACACAAAGTTGTGCTGGCAGCGGCCCTACAAAACTTTCGGATGAGCTGACGCTTTGAGATGAATGACACGTGAACCCGCCCTAATACTATGAATGGCATTAAGGAAAGGTTTAAAAAAAAACGATAATGCCCTTAATAATTAGGTATTTCTTGTTCATTTCACAGGCACAGTTACCAGCTGAAGCATTGCTTATCAATTGGTGATTGCACCTCGTTCTCCAATCTGAGTTTGATCTTCGAACGCAAACGTAAGTGATAATTATCTACAGCGTAAAAGACCGATGTGTATTATCAGTTTGTTTATTTGTTTGTTTATCTGTCCATTTGCTTTAAGGCTTTAAGAAAACAGAAATGCGAAAATTAGGCCAAGTTGGAGACTGTGGTGATCGTGTCAAGCTCCATCGAAAACTAATAGGCAGAAAATAGGCCAGGTTGCAGATGGTGACAACTGTATTTTACTAAACGAAAGTTGTAACACCTTTAACACCTTTATTATTCTTGCTTACAAAACAATTAAAACCTATCGACATTTGAGATTATGAGTACTTCGGAGAATGTGCTTACTCCAAGCAATAAAGCTTATGAGGCGAATGTCCTAAATTAAAACTAGCAACTAATTAAGCACACCATAAACAACATTCGCAACATTGGTTGAGCTATCAGTATTTAGAAATACAGTAAATGCCTTCTGTAAAACATTTATACGGCTGGTACAAAACACTTTTATAAATAACTTGCTATACAATAGCATCATAAAGAACGCTAAAACGTACACCAGTTCAAAGAATTCTTCAAAGCACCAGAACAAAATGTGTATAAAATTTATATTGCATTATACCCCATACAATTGAACGATGCATTCCACAGATACTAAAATTGGATGGGACAAGCGAAGAGAATGAATTATAAGAGAACTTTTACATTACCGATTAAAGCTGTTCCATCACACTGAGCTATATCTGCACAACACTGCACAACAGCTGCCAAACGAAAGACATCTGGCTACTTACGTAATGTATTGCGCTATCACATAGTCTTTAAATTTCGCTTTGAAGCTACAATCAGGCAAAGGCTCTTTCAGATAATCAGGCAACGAGTTATAACATCTTACGGTTTGAAAGGCCAAGGAACGTCTTTGTACTTCCAATCTGGTGTTGGGATAATTAAGCCTTAGAGTTCGTCTATCATGATCACAAGTAGGCACCAATTGTAACCCAAATATTGAAGATATATAAAGCTTCTCTTAGCGTTGTCATGGAGTCTAATTTGTATTATCTTTACCATACATGGAATTGATATTTACTCTCAGCTGACGACGGATAAATGTAGTAGATAATCAATGAAGTACAGGCGTAGCAATGATTTTTCACGGGGCAGTAGACACAACAATTTCTTTTAGCTTTCTGTCTTCCTTCGACGGAGCAGTTTTCGCTTCAGCACAAAAACTTTGATGCACTGAAGGCGTATCATTTGGTAGGTAAGATACGCGGCGAGGAATTGAATCAAATTCAGTAATGCTCTGCTGCATGCGAATCAGCAAATTTTTCGCGTGTCTGGTAGGAAAAATGTGGGGGCACGAATTGATATATCTCATATTAATATATATATATATTGAAGAATTAGATCAGAAGCAAATAATTTAGTTGAAATTTTATTATCCACGACGCGTTTCGCTGTAACCTCAGCTCATCAGGTGGAAGGATCGAAAATGATGAAGAATATTTCGTTGACATCCTCAAAAAAAGGCCTTAGTTGTACTTTTATTGAGGTAAATTTGTCTTGAGAGAGGTTTAGGTGTATTTTTCATAACAACTGAGGGGTTTAAGTGTAATCTAGGTATAACAAGTTAACCTAACCAAGACATACCAAACCAAACCAGTCCTATCCTATCCTAGCCAAACAAAAAACTCAAAATAAAAAAAAAACGATTGATCTAGGTTCCCCCAGAAAGCAGAGAGCTTAACGGGAGGAGTCACGAGAAACTCGTATCGAAAAGTGACGTCAACATCGATGAATGTTATGGCTGAGCAGCTTAAGAGTATTTCAATTAATTTCGCCAGAAAAATCGTCGATTGCAAATTTCATATTTTAAGCACATAAATAAATTAAGGGAACATACCGTATACTGATTAAGCATTAAATTATCAATAGAAAACTGCAGTGGAGACTGGTGGACACATTCGCAACTCCAAGGGCAAGATCTGAGCCGGCATGGAGCTCTGATTGAAATACTTCTTTGAGGTGCAGCCTTATTTATGTTCTGCGCGTTTGATGGATTTGCGCGATCGATCGCGCAGCGCAATCGGTGGATCGTTCAAATTTTAAAATGAAGAAAAAACAGACCTTGCCTCTCCTAACCTACCCGACATTAAACCCGAATAGTCCAACTTACCCGAAATTACGGCCTAATATCTACAACATCCACCGATTGCGCAGCGCGTCGATCGCGCAAATCCATCAAACGCGCACGATATTTACACTTCATATTCAGTTCTCATTGCTCTTCACGAAACATATTTATACGTATCACCGTATTTTCTTCGACTTAAAATTCATTCAATCACCCGCTACGGACTGGCCATCTACTTGAGCTGCACCCATACGCAAAACACTGTAAAATGATTGCCGTCAAGTACTGTCCAGAAAGTTCGAGTAATAACTGTTCCTGTTGTTTCTCTTGCGTCAAGAATATAACGCTGCTCATATTTTTTGGTTAGGATTAAGAACCTAACCTAAGAAAGCCTGAGGTCCGACCCTCAAATACTTCGACGTCATTCAACGGCATACAGTCACGGCTAAGTATAGGTAGCATATGGGTAGCATATTCAATAACCAATTTAATCGTTTCAAGAGATTCTGCTTACTTGTCGTGATAAATATGCCAAAGAACTTCTATGCCAATAATATTTCTTCAAGAGCAAATAGGAAACATACACAAGTTTTTCTTCAGGAATAGAGCAGCGGATTTGAAAGATTTTCCGCTTCGAACGAATAATACTCTTAATAAAGTTCCCAAATGATATAGTTGGTTCTATAGGGGCAGCAACAGCGTTGGCTTGCAGAAGTAGTCAGTGAGCGACGGCCCAAGCACAAGAGAGAAGAAAAAAGGATGGCGGTTTGCTGCCTCCGACACATCTTTACTCTGGTAACTGGGACGCAGGTTGAGTGAAGGGGCTGACCTCAGCCAATTTTGTGCGTGTTGTGTGTAACAGTCTGCGACTGAAAACCAAATATACTGATGGAGACACATTCTTTTCTTTACGGAAATTCTTATAACTTTGCAATATATATTCAATTGCATGTGACCCTTTACCAATCGAAATTTTTGGATGCCTCTGAAAGTGAATTGCGGTTGTAGCTGCTGGGGTGGTCTAGAAAATTCTTCAATTTGTCCATAACTGGAAGACAGTACGCCAACAGCTAATATTCTCGCGCATGTTAGTATTGGGGCTATGAAACACCTCAGGGTGCCGTGCTCTTTAATATGATAAGGACATATGACTATTTCATAGTCAGCATTTGGAATAGACTCCCCTCGGATGTTGTTAGTGCGGAGTCAGTCAACGCGTTTAAAAATCGTCTTGGCGTATTTGGGAGAGACATCCTCCGCAACTAAGAACTCCTTCTCCTGGAGTTGCAAACACTTAACGGCCAAAACTTCCGAGGCAACCTTAATCCATCTCCTTCTCTCTCCCGCTCCAACTACACAGTTTGATGTCGCTAAGCTCCGCATGTCAGCTGCTCTTGAACGTGCTTGCGTGCATTCTAGATCGTCTCTTGAGCATGGACTCTTCACCCCCCCCACCCTTTTTTTCTCTCTCTCTCTTTTCTCCTGTCCTCTATATCCCACTAACATAATGGCAATAGCTCATAGAGTGCCGGGGCGGATGTTCCGGTGTCTCTTTGGGAATGGGCCTTTGGTCTACTGCCGCCTATTTAATCTAAAAAAAAAAAACCTAGATGAGATGTTATAAATGAGTTTACTTGCTTCTATTTTATTTCTTCCCTGCGTTCATTAGCAGATCGCTTTTCCAAAAATTGATTTGATTTCGTTCACGGAAAGCAGCGAACAAACCATGCAGTGTACACTGAGTTTTCAGCTTTTAAACTGAGAGCATGCTGGCGTTGACGCAAAAACCAAACCAACGTTAGACAAGAAACTCTTCACTGGTACCTTATCTCTGCTATTAGTACCCGTGTTGACGCCGGAAGTAAACAATTTCTGCAGTAAAGATTTACTGCTCTGTACTAGCCGATGCCTTGGGCAAATTTCGGCGTTCACTGTGAACAATTTGAGCAATCGGCCACACGGACCGTCCCTGCTCTGTTTAAACGAACGTTGCTCTCGATGCGTTCTGCTGTTTACGGCAGCCATCAGAAGACGATGGCAGGTGGCTCGGCGGTGATGGCGTT
>LQNS02278075.1:10574221-10587572 GCA_001587735.2 Parhyale hawaiensis | reverse complement strand
GCAGAGTGAAAATAAATCGTTTTCTCATATGGATGCGGTACTCGACATATTAGGAGGGCGAAGCACCATGAGTGTTTAATTCTTAGTCTTAAAGCTAACACCGTAACATGAGCAGAAAATAGACCAGGTTGCAGATGGTGACAAATGTATTTTACTAAACGAAAGTTGTCACACCTTTAACACCTTTATTATTCTCGCTTACAAAACAATTAAAACCTATCAACATTTGAGATTATGAGTACTTCGGAAAATGTGCCTACTCCAAGCAATAAAGCTTATGAGACGAATGTCCTAAATTAAAACTAGCAACTAATTAAGCACACTATAAACAACATTCACAACATTGGTTGAGCTATCAGTATTTAGAAATAAATGTCTTCTGTAAAACATTTAGACGGCTGGTACAAAACACTTTTATACATAACTTGCTATACAATAGCATCGTAAAAAATGCTAAAACGTACACCAGTTCAAAAAATTCTTCAAAGCACCAGAATAAAATGTGTATAAAATTATTGTTACATTATACCCCATACAATTGAACGATGCATTCCACAGATACTAAAATCGGATGGGACAAGCGAAGAGAAAGAATTATAAGAGAACTTCTACATTAACAATTAAAGCTGGTCCATCACACTGAGCTATATCTGCAGATTCATGAACTGCACAACAGATGCCAAGCAAAAGACATCTGGCTACTTACGTAATGTATTGCGCTATCACATAGTCTTTAAATTTCGCTTTGAAGCTACAATCAGGCATAGGCTCTTTCAGATAATAAGGCAACGAGTTATAACATCTTACGGTTTGAAAGGCCAATTTAGGAACGTCTTTGTACTTCCAATCTGGTGTTGGGATAATTAAGCCTTATAGAGTTCGTCTATCATGATCACAAGTAGGCACCAATTG
Source organism: Parhyale hawaiensis (assembly GCA_001587735.2). Classification (NCBI taxonomy): domain Eukaryota; kingdom Metazoa; phylum Arthropoda; class Malacostraca; order Amphipoda; family Hyalidae; genus Parhyale; species Parhyale hawaiensis. The sequence goes on along the minus strand of LQNS02278075.1, from coordinate 10,586,660 downwards.
TAATCCAAACATTGAAGATATATGAAGCTTCTCTTAGCGTTGTCATGGAGTCTGATTTGTATTATCTTTACCATACATTGAATTGGTATTTACTCTCACCTGACGACGTATAAATGCAGTACATAGATAATCAATTAAGCACAGGCGAAGCAATGATTTTTCACGGGGCAGTAGACACAACAATTTCTTCTAGCTTTCTGTCTTCCTTCGACGGAGGGGTTTTCGCTTCAGCACAGAAACTTTGATGCACTGAAAGCGTATCATTTGGTAGGTAAGATACGCGGCGAGGAATCGAATCAAATTCAGTAATGCTCTACTGCATGGGAATAAGCAAATTTTTTCGCATGTCTGGTAGGAAAAATGTGGGGGCACGAATTTATATATCTCATATAAATATATATATATATATATTAATACAGTGTGTTACATATGATTATGCAAATACAATTTATTTACTTTATTTTTCAAGATAAGCGTCTAACTCTGAAACATCAATATTAACAAAATGTATCGCTATGTTGCAAATATAAACAGCACTTGTAAAATATATGTTTAGCCATTTGCTAGGTTCATCATACAATTTGCTTATTAACGAGTTTTTTTACAGTTACCTCAGATTATGTAATAAGTTAATAAAACGTCATAAAGAGGAAATAAATACAAGTAAACAGGAATATTTTTATTAAACGTCCAAAAACAAGAAATTATAACAAAAACAGTTCAATAAACTCTGTAATATAAGTGTTCAGAGTGGTAAACATAACAAGTTAATTTTGAACATGGCAACCTCCATTTTTCATGATTTTTTAAGGCGATTATCAACAGACTTTGTCTGGTTTGATATTTCAGATGGTGGAATAGAATCTGCAGCTGTTTTTAGTGCATTTCACAGGCTTAATTCGCTCTAAAACTGCCGACCACCTTCATAGACCTTCCTTTTGATCATTACCCAGAGGTTCTCAATGGGATTTGAATCGGGGCTACTCACTAGCCAGGTCACAATTCTTTTTTATTCAAATCCTCCATCCGTAAGCCAGTTAGCAATGTACTCTGCTCGGTGTGAGGGAGCGTTATCGTGATGAAATACCACTTTGGATCTGCGTGCGATAGTCTGCTCATCAAGCCATGCCTTCAAGAAACTGGCAGTAACTTTCTGCATTCAGTAACTCCTTCTGCCACTTCAAATGGACCAATAAGGGTATCACATACTATCCCGGCCCAAAACATTTCAACTTCACCACCTTGTTGACGCTCAAGCCGTGTTTGTTGAGGTCGGTCATGGAAGACAAATCCAGACGCCCATCCATCTGGACCATCAAGAGTGGCTCTGCATTAGTCAGTAAATATGACATTGAAGAAATCAGTTTTCATGTTTTCCTCAGCCCATTTAACCTTATTTTATTTATGAGTTTTTGTTCGAAGTGGTCGTCTAATTGCCTTTATCACTTTCCCTAGCTTCTGCAGAACCTCATATATTGTCTTTCTGCATAGTATTGGGGCTCCATCGTCTTCATTATTCGCCTTACTAGTAGAAAATTGTTTTCTAGCCATAGAAACCTACAAATGTCGCATATCCTGAGCAGTCAATTTCTTCGTAGAGGCTCTATCCGGAGTTTCCCAGTTCACCTTACCTTCAATTGCATAAACCTTAATAATTGTTCGGTGATCACGCTGTAATTCATAGGAAACTTCGAGTGTTGTCTTACCAGAAGCCAATAAGGAGTTCACTCTGATCTTTTCTTCACTGGTTAGACCGCTTTTCTTGCCCATATTGACTAGAGAGTGATGTTGCATAATCTGGCGTAACAGTAGAACCTCGTGCGATTAGCAAATGTTGCCAAAACGAGAGAAATGTTCCGTGTTTTTTTTTTCTCTATTTTTTATGGTTACAACATCCCTGTGAGCTAACTTACAAATATCATTTTTGAATGTTTGACCCATATCTTGAAAGATAAGTAAAAAAAATTGTATTTGCAATATCAAAGGTAATGTACTGTATATATGCATCAGTAGGCATGCTAAATTTCAGCTAAATCTCAAAAATTTAATAATATGAAACAATAAATAAATTCTTCAAATTACAGTAAGCACAATAGGTAGTACGTACGTGCTGAATGAAATGTGATGTAGAGCCTAAGCAACTGTGGAAATTCATTATAACGATGTTCTTGAGAAACATTTCATATCATAAGTAATGTAGCAGTGCAAAACAATACCAAAGAATGGCGATGCAATGTTGTATATGGTACAGTGTTTTGTGCGGGCCACCGGTAGGTGCAGCAGAGCTGTGCAGCCTCGTAGAGGTGTGTTCACGTAACGTATTTGAGGAAATATTGGGATCAAGGGGAAATAATTAAACATTTACAAGATCAATTGTAATTACGGGACAGTCCATAATGATTGAGTAATTGGTAAGTGCATTAACTATAAGCATTAGCCAGCAGATAAAGCGTATGACAATGTTTGAACTCACGTTCATCCATTTTTTAAGTTTGGCACACACACACACGGACCCACGCAAGAACCGTGCCATATAATATAAATGTACAGTGTGTACGTCGTGAAATAGAAAGTTGTAAGTAAAACCATTTGAGCTTTGTAGATATACACATATGGGGAGCGTCAGAAGGTTAACTAGTGGGGACATTAGGTGTGCTCAAAGAAACAAAGTGGGGCCAACAAAGCACTGCGTAGTTGAGCTAAGGAGAAGCTGATACAGACGGACCCTCACTACCAGGAAGCAAAGAGCGTAACGGGAGGACTCACGAGAAAATAGCACCAAAAAGTGACGTCATAATCGACGAATCTATGGCTGAGCAGCCTAGTAGTATTTTAACTAATTTAACAAGAAAAATCGTCTTAAATTGCGAAATTCATCTCTAGCGTATAAATCAATCAAGATAATAGATACTAATGTAGCAATTATATATAGAAAATTGCGGTGCAAGCTGGTGGAAACTTTCATAGCACTAGCGCCGAATTCGTTCCCTTTCGGCGACCTGATTTAACTTCTTTTCCTTAATTAAAACCTTGTTTACACTTCATATTCAGTTCACAGTCTTCTTCGGCGAACATATTTATTCTTTATCAACAAATTTAAGCACCAATATAGCCAATTCTGTACGCGAGAGAAACTACAGTAACCGTAGCCTATTGCTCGAATTCTCTGTACTTGGCGACAACATTTTACGATATTTTGCAGCTCAAGTAACTGGCCAGTCATGAGCGGGAGATTAAATGAAATAAATTGAAAAAATACAGTGATATGTACAAGAAAACGACGTACGAAGGCCTGAGGTCCCATACTCAAATACTTCGACTCATCGATGTGATGTAAATTTGTTACGTGCGGTGACAGCTAAGTTTTAGTTTAGTCATATTGAGTCCTCCCGTTGCATTCTTTGCTTCCTGCTCTCTACCCTCTCTCAGGTGTGTAACAGACAGAAACTCATTGATTAGTTCACTGATTAAAAATCGCTTAGGAAGGCGCGCTGTTTGTTAAATCAACACCATAGGGGTAAGATAATATATATGTGCATAATATGATGTAAAATAAATGTAGGCAGGGTTAGTATGTAAGTCTCTTTTTATAGAACAAAGAAAAAGTTGCTCTTCAACACAGCGTACATGGTCGATCATACGTGTTCGTAATCAGTTACGTTACCGACTTACCGAGCAAGTAAAAATGACCAGACAGCATCTGGATTGTAGATAATATGATGTGATCAATGTCATTAGGAATAAAATAAGTTATATGAATAAAAATTAGTGTGTTTATTGCCAGATGTTGAATTGTTACTCAAATAATTTATTAGCTATCTCATGACGCCAAGGCGGGTTGCTTAGAGCGAGGCCGTCGATATAGATCCTTCTCGATGGTCTTGCTTGGAGTCTATATAGCGGGGGGGTCAGTCAGCACCTAAATCCCAGTCAGGGAGGATTAGTGCAGGTCCATGAGCGCCAAGATGGCGTACATGCACATTGCTGCGTGTATATTCAGTTCCTTTTAAGCATGAACTACGGGAAAAGTGTGCTTAGTGAAGGCCGCAGTGCCCACCTGAACTAAATGCCGCTGCATTTTCGACAGTGACAAGCGCCGGCCATGGTGCGGCACGCTATGTACCTACAGTATATTCCCAACATACATATACACCACCTCCCATCATCTGCACTGCCTTCCCTACAGCCTCTAAAATCGAGCGCAGGAGGTTCACAAGTGCGTAGTTTTTGCTACGCCAAAATTTCTACTATGTACTCAACACGTATATGTGAGGCGATTACGTACCTAAGAATTGACCACGTTCTTCAGCCATCGACGTGATGTATCTCAGCGCTTTGACAATGTGCTCAATAGATTATGTGATATTTCTCAGTGCTTTTGACACTGTTCTTCAGCCATCGACGTGATGTTTCTCAGCTCATTGATGATTATGTGATTTTCTCTGCATTTTTTGTCACTGTTCTTCCGCCTTCGACGTGTTGTGCATCGACGATGTTTCGGCCAACGATGTGATGCGCCTACTTCTGTACGCGCCTTCGCTGTGTTCCAACACAGTGAGAGGATCGCCGGTAGTCACGCTCATTTTTGTAAGTCAAATAGAAGACAACATTGGATGGTGTCTCTCGGAAGGTTTTAAGTGGAGGACGCAATAAGAAAAAAAAAAGTTCAGCATGGAGACGGGGAGCAGAATGAGCAGGTTTTCCGAGGGGTAGACCTGTTCTACTGGACACGCCTAAAGGTTGATCGATACAAGCTTTGTAATGTTGTCCAGTGCTACCTATGTACGAAGCAGTGCAGGTTCTGCATTGGTATTTGTAGATAACACTAGACAAGAGAGGTGTAGGAGGCTTGTCTTTGATTTTAAAATAAGACTCTATGGTGAAGGAGTTTTTGTATGAAAAATTTGAAGTTAATGTGCGGGTAAGCTTCAGAGAGGAAAGTTTTGAGAGTGTTAACCGTGTTGACAGAGTCCTTGTTGTAGTAGGGGAGCGAATGAAAAAAGTCTAATTTACTGGCAAAAGGTTTAGTAAAGCCTGGATCGTATATTTTATGAAGGAAAAGTTTGCAGTAGTGGTCCAGAAGATAGTGTGGATAACTGTTATTTTTGAAAAATGATGAGAAAGTCTATTTCATTTGAAAATGCGAAGTAGGAAGAAGACAAATGGTATGCCCGAAATAGTAAAGTTTTTATTTCATTGATATTGAATTGATCACAGCAGTAACTGGAGAAACTTGTCCCGAGACCTAAGAATGTGTGTTTTCTGTAAATACTAGTGGTCAATGTTGAATTTTGATTAGTTATTAAAACATCTAGAAAAGCTAAAGAGTTGTTAGATTGGTTGTCCGCAGTGAACTTAATATTTGGATGTTTACTATTCAAATACTGCAAAAAAAGAGTGCGAATCCGTTTGGTTTTTGAATATGAGAAAGGTATCATCTACGAAACGTTTAAAGTGGATCGGTTTGAAGTTGTTTGGGCAATCGTTTAGCCAAAGGGCTTCATGATGACATAAAAAGATATTTGCCAACGTAGGTCCGAGCGGGCTGCCCATGGAAACTCCCTCCACTTGTTGGTACAGTCTGTTGTTGAAAATAAAAAAAAATCTTTAATGGCAAGACAGAGAAAGGTTCTAAAGGTAGGTTGATCCATGTTGTGGAATAAGACTGTATTATCAAAAATTTTGTTACAAATTATATCTATTGTTTCGTCTACGGGGATGTTGGTGAAGAGAGAGGTGATATCGAAACTAATTTGATAGCTATACTAGATAGATTATAGATTATATTAGAAATTTTTACTTCTGAAGATGGGAGACATTCCCGAAACGTCAAGTTTTATATGAATAGTCGACCTAATATTTTGAATTTACATAAATCTATATATACAGCGATGGAGGGTCTTTGGTGTATTTTAATGCTAATGAAGGGTTTAAGAGTAATCGGCTAATATGCGGGTTTAGGTGGTATCGATTTTAAATAAGGGTTTAAGTGTATTTTTATTTAGGTAAATTTGTCTTGAGAGTGGTTTAGGGGTATTTTTATGACAACTGAGGGGTTTAAGTGTAATCTACTTAAAACAAGTGAACCTATCCTAGACAAACCTAACCTAATCTGTCCAATCCTATCCTAACTTAACAAAAAAAAAAACACAAAGTAAAAAAAAATGGTCAAGGTTCCCCCAGAAAGCAGAGAGCTTAATGGGAGGACTCACGAGAAACTCGTATCGAAAAGTGACGTCAACATCGATGAATGGTATGGCTGAGCAGCTTAAGAGTATTTCAATTAATTTCAACAGAAAAATCGTCAATTGCAAATTTCATATTTTAAGCACATAAATAAATGAAGAGAACATATACTAATTGAACAATAAACGATTATCAATAGAAAATTGCAGTGGAGGCTGGTGGACACATTCACAGCTCCAAGGGCAAGATCTAGACCCGTATGGCGCTCTGACTGAAATACTTCATTGAGGTGCAGCCTTATTTGCACTTCATATTCAGTTCTCAGTGCTCTTCACGAAACATATTTATACGTATCACCGCATTTTTTTCGACTTAATTCATTCAATCCCAAGCTCCGGACTGGCCATCTACTTGAGCTGCACCCATACCCAGAACACTGTGAAATGACTGTCGTCAAGTACAGTCCAGAAAGCTTGAGTAATAGCTGTTTCTGTGGTTTCTCTCTCGTTAAGAATATAACGCTGCTCATATTTTTTGGTTAGGATTAAGAACCTAACCTAAGAAAACCTGAGGTCCCACCCTCAAATACTTCGACTGGTCGGTGTGATATCATTCAACGACATATCGGTCACGGCTAAGTATAGGTAACATATGGGTAGCATATTCAATAACCAATTTAATCGTTTCAAGAAATACTGCTAACTTGTCGTGATAAATATGCCAAAGAACTACCATGCCAATAATATTTCCTCAGGAGCAAATAGAAAACATACACAAGTTTTTCCTTCAGGAATAGAGCTGCGGATTTCAGTTTTCCTTTTCGAACGAATAATACTTTAAATAATGTTCCCAGATGAGATAGTTGGTTCTATTGGGGCAGCAATAGCGTTGGCTTGCAAGAGTGGTCAATGCGCGACGGCCCAAGCACAAGAGAGAAGAAAAAAGGATGGCGCTTTGCTGCCTCCGACACATCTTTACTCTGGTAACTGGGACGCAGGATGAGTGAAGGGGCCGACCTCAGCCTGTTTTCTGTGTGGTGTGTAACAGTCTCCGACTGAAAAACCAAACTTACTGATGGAAGCACATTCTTTTCTTTACGGAAAATCTACTTTGTAGTATATATTTAATTGCATGTGACCCTTTACAAATCGAAATTTTTGGATGCCTCAGAAAGTGAATTGCGGTTGTAGCTGCTGGGGTGGTCGAGAAGATTCTTCAATTTGTCCATAACTGAAAACCAGTACGCCAACAGCTAATATTCTCACGCATGATAGTATTGGGGCTATGAAACACCTCAGGGTGCCGTGCTCTTTAATATGATGAAGAACATATGCAGCACCTAGATGAGATGTAATAAATGAGTTTACTCGCTTTTATTTCATTTCTTTCCTACATCGCTTTTCCAAAAATTGATTTGATTTCGTTCTCGGCAAGCAGTGAGCAAACCATGCTGAGTTTTCAGCTTTTATACTGAGAAAATGCCGGCGTTGACGCAAAAACCAAACCAACGTTAGACAAGAAACTCTTCACTGGTACCTTATCTTTGCTATTAGTACCCGTGTTGACGCCGGAAGTAAACAATTTCTGCAGTAAAGATTTACTGCTCTGTACTAGCCGATTCCTTGGGCAAATTTCGGCGTCCACTGTGAACAATTTGAGCAATCGGCCACACGGACCGTCCCTGCTCTGTTTAAACGAACGTTGCTCTCGATGCGTTCTGCTGTTTACGGCAGCCATCAGAAGACGATGGCAGGTGGCTCGGCGGTGATGGCGTTGCAGTACACTTTGCGCTGCATCGTTTACTCTAGACCCGAGTGAAAAGATGGGATCTGCATAAACAAAGGTGACACCAACTAGAAGATTGTGCCACACACCGACAAACTTTGTGAGCTTCTGAACGTTTAAATCGGTGGGCCCCCAACAATCAGGAGTTGTGATCCCCGGAGTGGTTTCACTTTTTGGATTACTGAAGATTTGCAGATGATTTGAGGGAAAATTATGCATTCTCCTCGTATTAAACAGTTTTAATTTACCTGTTGGGCATTTTTGCTGTTGTGTTTGAGCTTAACTGCGAGCTCCGTCCGGAGGGGCTTCAGAGGACGACGGGGAAGTGGAGGGAGATAGGCAAAGGAAAGGTGTGAAGAAAGAAAGACAGGGATGTCGCTGGGATCCCCCCAGAGATGCACAGGAGAGAGGGCCGTCAGAAACGTGCTGCACACAAATAGATATAAGACAGTTTGCTAACTCCGCATGCCTGCGTTCTCCCCCTCCCTGTTGGGATTCATCATATTCGTGAGTGGGAGCACTGATTGTACATACGTGCTGCAGTTTGTCACAATGAACACATTCAAGGCTCAATCTTCATTAAATGTTTTGCTTACATTTTCATATGTTCAAAACTTTAAATTTATGGTTGTGCCTAACGATTTTCGAGCTGTTTCAAGTGTATATACAGTCTAAAGATGGGTTCACACGGGACGCTACAATCAAATGGACGAGTTTTCCCTGCTAATCGTCTGAATTCTTCATTGCAACAGGAGCTCGACTGAATTCAACTGTTATCTATTATGAATTTAATTACTACAATGTTGTCCGTCAAGTGAGTTTGCTGGACAATTATTGAAGTGCACTGGTGGTGCCGGACTCGTGATCCTAAACCAGCAAATTATCCAGTGCTATTCCGCGATTGAAAATTTAGCGTACCACGGTCTCGATTCTGCAATCGCGGAGCTATAAAGTACCGCGATCGACAATCGCTAGTGAAGCTTTTCTCCGAAGAAATAAAAAATGAAAAACCATTGAACCCCATTAGTGGATATTGCCTATTTAGTCTAAACTGCTGAGGGTATATACCTTCAATTTAAAGAAAAGTTGAAACATCTCGGGCACTTAACACGTTAACAATCTTCTCTCATACAACTAGTCAGCAGTAACTATTCAATAGGCCGATAGTCATTAAGCTAACCCTAACCTATACTCAGATGTTTTCCGTTGGCCTCGAAAACTGCTCATACTACTCCTATGGCCACTGCGTAGCGTCATCTGTTGAATTTACCGATAATACGATACGTGGGCCACAGAAGAAACCCTCCACACAGGTGTTCCGTGTTTCTTCTTTCTTCAGTATTCTTCCCGTTTCTTCTCTAGTTGTAACGAGAATAAGTTTCCGTGGATCTTTGAAGTCTATAAATGCTCTCTCACTTCTTGTACGGATATTGGAAAACTTATTTAGTAGCATGAAAACTCACTTCAATTGTGAAATTTTGCCGCATATTGTATACACATACGAGCAAAAAATAGAATTTCGCTGCATCGTTAGATTTATGGCGGTATTTTCTAGCTCATCAATCGACATTTGACGTGTTCCACTTGGTAACACTGTCGGACAGCTCTCGCGGTGTTGTGCTTGCACGTCGCAGAGCAGTCCACCAGTCTCCGCGGCCAGGATTCCCACCGTCAACATATTCTACTCTTTGCTTTCCAAGACTGGCTCACCTCAAGGTCCTCGCCTACCCCGCCGCGCAGACCCTTCGTTGACAAAGAGACTCATTTTTTGACGGATTGCGAGCAATGTTCATGAGACGCTATGCGGCAAACCTTACGCGTTGTTGAACAATATATCGGTTGTAGATGTCAACTACAGGTACTTCAAATCAGCACACAACTTCACGAAATACCTTTGATTTCTTCTTCAAACTTCTAAAAATACGTTTGTGTTCATCATTGATTTTATTAAAGACTATTCTTGAGTAAAAGCGAAAAAATGCTAAATAAAATACTACGTTTCGTCCATCAACAGTGGACATCTTCAGGTACAATTGAAAGCTGATATCTGAAACAAACAAAAGACAATACAGTTGTATGTGATGCAAGAGTTAGGCTTTAAACCACACATAGTACAAGAACTGTTACGCTACATGTAGTCTTAGGCACAACTACGAACAAACTGAGATGCTGCCCAGCAAGGGGTTGGTTGTTCGCTTCAGCGTGACGTCACAAATCGAAAAGGGCGTGGCTATTCTAGTTGAGAAGGTTGAGGGAGTTTGAGAATTCATTATACTTAACGTTGACGGCTGGCATGTGTCTTCTAATGGTAATGGCTTCGGCTGTTTTTAATGATGTTACATCCGGATACGAATAAAGAACGGATAATGCAGACGAAAATTGGACCATAGCGGGTGGCTCGGCCTGGTGCTCGTCTCGATAATGCTTGAATATGCTGCTTGATGAGTAGCAATGCTGCTTGCACCGCCTCTCCTGCGCGTAAATGGTGTACCCTATGTGTTGCGCGACGTTACAGCCTTGCTCCGGGTAGGTAGAACGATACACGACGCCGACACGCTGACGTTCCGGTGCTTGGGTGCGGGTGCTGAAGACGGAATACAGTTTTTTGGGCTTGTAGTAAGGATGTAGAACTATTTTCTTGAGTGGATCGGCTGACTAGGTATGTTCAGCTATAATACTCCTTAGGAATTGAGAATCCTTTTTGTAGGTGTTGAGGTTGTGCAGCTGTATATAAAGGTCTATGGTGTCTAGCTTTTCTGAGTCAAGTTCGTAGTACTTGTTCATGACTATTTCTATTATTTTGTCCAGCATTACCAGGGGGAAACCAAACAATCAATCTTGAACATTAATATTCAATTTATATGTATTGAAAAAAGAATAGGAAGCCTAGTATTATTTAAGAATCGTATAATAATCCATAGGGTTATGGAGAAAACACAATTTTAAAGTCGCAACTTGGATTAACAGTTTTTGAGATATTAAATTTTTTATTTTTGTCCCTTAATTATGCTCGCAACTGTATAACTGATGTGCAAGCTTTTTTAAATGTGTTATCTGAATGGTTTACTCAAAATAGATTAACTGCGCATTAGAATAAAATCAAATTAATGTTTTTCTCCTCCTGTACTCACCAACAATTGCCACCTATCTTCTTTAACAATAACCTACTGGTTGCCCCAAATAAGATATCTTGGACTGATCCTGGATGATAAGCTGTGTTTTAAGTCCCGTATTGAAGACATTGGGCGCAAGCTTATCAGGGTTCTTGGCATAATCTATGCAATATCCAATTATGTGGATCGTGAATCGTTAAAAATAGTTTACTACTTGTTGGCTCGCTCATTCAGTGCTAGTCCAGAATATCATCGTTTGAGGCGGAGCCCCACGTTGTCACATTCACAAACTTGAAGTAATATTGAATAATATACTTGGCGAATACTACGTGTTAGACGTAACGAAAACAATGTGCCTGTAACGAGTTGCTGTGAAATGTACTTGTCTTTACAAATGTTGCAATTTCAGGATGTGTACAACTATTCCTTACTTAATTTTTTTCGATTTGTGTTCTATAATCATCCTGTAGTATTTCTAAAGTATTTCAGTCCCCTTATTCCCCAGAAAAATTACGAACTGAGACGTTCTGTTCTCAATCTCCCTACTGTGCGTGTAGACGTTGAGAAACGCGCTACAGTATTTCAAATTGCAACTCTTCTCAATAAACCTCCTGAGTATTTATTAGATCCCATTTCTGATAATATGTTAAAAAACGTTTTAAAGAATACGTCATGCAATTATATTAGCTTTTGTTTTATGTTGCCCAAAAAGTTTGTTAAACTTTCAGTGGCTACGCAGATGCGTTATTCTATAGTGTATTACTACTTTACCAAATATTTGTAATGTATAAACTGTGTCTGTGTGTAATAAACCTATCAAACCTATCCTGTACTGATTATCCTAAAGCACACCCAGAATTTTTGAAAATACATAAAAAATAGAGTTGTTTAAATACTTATGTCTAGGCACTGTATATAAGGCTTGCGGAAACATTTGATCTTTCCCAATGTTTTGTCTATAGGATATATATTGCTTGCCGAAACCTTTGGTTTAGCCCAACGTTTGGTCTAGCGGATATATTAACTTGTTATGGCGTGTATTCTGCGCGTGTATGAATGCTGATGATCGCTGAACGGTTCTCCCTGGTGGGGTTTCGGCGTGGGATTGGCGCTCAGCCCTTGTCAGGAGGGAGCTAAAACCCCTGGGCATTGCCCAGTCTCTTCTACTAAATAATGTCTTTCTAGATATTGTTGTATAGCATACTTCTCGATTTTGTACATACATTACAGTATGCTAAAGTATTCATAGATCGTGTCATAGTGTATCTTATATGATCAGCTACACAATCGCAATGGATTTGGCTCAGGGTCTAGCATAGTCTTTTGTGTACTTGAAATAATAAATCAGTGGTTTG
>LQNS02278075.1:10544889-10556731 GCA_001587735.2 Parhyale hawaiensis | reverse complement strand
AAAGCTGTGGCCACAAAATATTCTAATAGCTTCGCTGTACGAGGAGCAAGATTGTTTAACAAAATGCCTCGGCATATTCGAAACGCCACTGATATCAAAACTGTAGAGTTCAAAAAGTTGCTAGATTCATATTTAAGAAGAATACCAGATAGACCAGCGGTCAGCGGCTACGTGCACTGTGGAGATAATTCGCTGCTGGCTCTCTCTTGGTTGCAAACTGCGGCACCACAGAAGACACCCAGCATAGTGACTCCACACACGTGAGGTGATATGAGAAACGTCACCTGGACTTCTTCCGAAGACTCGCAAGGTAAGGTAGCATAACTAACAACTCCTGTAAATTTCATAAAGATTCATTCTAAACTTTTTGAGTTTTTGCGTGACAAACATTATGACAAACACAACTCAAACATAGCCACAAATCAACCGACCTCCATTATAATTTAACAATTTTTGTATTTTAATGTTACTAACAACTCCTGTAAATTTCATGAAGATCCATTCAAAACTTTTAGTGTTATTGTTCAACAAACATTATGCCAACCATAAATCAAACATAGAACGAACCAACCGATCTGCACTAAAATTTAATCATTTATGTCTTTTAACATAACTAACAGCTCCTGTAAATTTCATAAAGATCCGTTCAAAACTTTTTTGAGTTACTGCGTAACAAACATTATGACAAACACAAGTCAAACATAGACACGAATCAATCGATTTGCACCAAAATTTAACCATTGCTGTCTTTCAACATTACTAACAACTACTGTAAATTTCGTAAAGTTCCATTCAAAACTTTTTGAGTTATGCTGCTAAGAAATATTATGACAAACATAAGTTAAACATACAAGCGAACCAACCGATCTGCATTAAAATTTTATCATTTATGACTTTTAAAATTACTAACAACTCCTGTATGTTTCATAAAGATTCATTTAAAACATGTTGAGTTATTGCGCTAACAAGCATAAAATCAAACACAGCGGCAAACATATGAACGAACAAATAGATCATCAGAAAAATTTGGTCATTTATTCTGTGATATACGTAACAACTCATGTAAATTTCATAACAAATCCGTCCCTAACTTTTTGAGTTATGGCATTGAAAAAAAATGAGACAAACAAACGGATTGACGGATCTTCACCAAAAGTTAATCATCTGTTCCTCCTAACATGCGTAACAATCCCTGTAAATTCCATCAAATTCGTTCATAACTTTTTGAGTTATCTTGGTAACAGACAGAACGACAGAATAACAGACAGACAGACAAACCCGACGAAAACATAACCTCCTTGCCCGAGATAACTATGAGCCGTAATGCAGTGTTCCGTGTACTGTTCCTCTTACTCGTTTCCTGTATCTGATGTAACTTCATGAATAAGCTATATTACTTACATTTCTTGTACCTACCATCCCTTTGTGTGTACTTGGTAAATTTGATCGATTGATTGTATAATGAAATCCAGTTTTGCCTCATGATACCGGGTTTCGGTTGGAGTTTGTCGCACACACTATTCCAGTTCGTCTAGTGTAGCCGCTGCCGTTGAATTCGTTTCCAGCTCTGTTGATTCTTTACAAATTTGGAATGCATCACTTTCTTTTGTACGGTTTATGCTATGCCACTGGCATCAGAGTTACCAAACCATTGCTGGCTTCCAATTGCGACTCTGTATCAGTTCAGCTGGCAAGGTCTATTTGTCCATAAAATTTGCCCCTTTCACAACGTTCCGTTGTTCTGGTGCAAAAAGGCCGTGCTTCATTAAACAAGATTCAGCTGGGCAGTCCGTTTGCTAGTATGTGTTTCCCATCGTTTCAAACTCATTGCTTTTCGTCCCATATTACAGACAAAGGAAAAAACATTGGCACCGAAATTTATATATTGCTTATATTCGATGATTATTTTCCCTGTGTTTTTTCTGAACCAGCATCAATTATACTAACTATCACGCTAACTTGCAATGGTAGTCCAAACGTTTGCGACATATTTTGGCACAGTTTTTATTAACTTCTAGTGGCGCAGTAGCAATACCTCACTTTTCATCACATTGAGTCTCTACTGTACAGATCATTAAGCTATGCGCACTAGAAAGTACAAGTTAATTTACTCGAGAGAATTTCCCTCTCCTAATTCAATTTCCTGAATTTTTCAAGCTCGTCTTTTTAGGCGTTTAATTTGCTCCGGCGGCATTGTTTTCTGTTCGCCACTCAGTCAGTTTACTGGAAAAAAAGCTGTCATCCCTTTGTCTTGCTTCTTATTTTGCTAAAGTGCCTGTCACGCTCTAGGGCAAGTTCGCTTTTTCAAATATTTGCAGTCTGAAGATACAGATTTTTAGGTATAAATTTTAAAGACAATTCATGCAGTATGTACAAATTCATGTGTTCTTCTTCGTTTTCTAAAAATGAGTCACGTGTAACTGCAACTGCTGAAAATGTCACCGGCGAGCCAATGAAACGCCATATTCCTTGCAACAAATGTAAAGATTGAGGAAACTTGAAGGAAAACAACATCAACGAAATATATGACCGCAAATACTACTAGCACCGAAGTGGCTACATTTGTTGTGAATGTAATTCTCAAGTTTGGATAGTACATCAAATAGCACTTTGCTCTTGAGATATGTTAATCGACTACGTAGTCTGAGCAGCTGCTATGAGCTTAGTGACATTTTAAATGTTTATTTTATCTTCTCTCACTGGGCCTAAAATTTTATCTCCTTCGCAGTGTGCCGTGCGCCTCCGTCGTAAACGTTTCGTTTGAAAATACACAAGAGCTGTTCAACTGGGTTTATGTTAGGCGGAGCAAGAGGCCATGTCATGATATGTTCTTCTTTCATGGTCGTGTATTGAGGAATGAAATGGTAGCTTTTGCTGAATGCGATCATGTAGTACTATTATTCACAAATATTAACTGAAGCTGCATGAGTGTCAGGTCATTGACAAGTATTCATTCAGAAAGTGTGTCAAGGTTTTACGGGTGATGATTACTCTTTTTGGTATTTGAAATGGTCCTAACAGTGCTTTACCAATGATCCCTGTCCAAAACATCACTCCACCACTACATTGTTGACGCCAAAAGAAACTGGGACGAGATGCTTCATGAATTATCCATGCTTTCGCCTGTCAATGAGGACCATCCTACGGAACTCGCACCTCATCCGTAAAAAGGACTTTGAGAAAGTGTTTCTATAATTCATAGCGCGGGCTGCCATACTATAGCTTAGATGCCAAACACGATATGGCATGTACAGCCATTAAAACAATAATAAAAAGCTGGGCTGGGTCTTGCGATGGGATTTACTTTCTTTGCCGCCTCTTTGAGAACCCTTTACCCTCTGTTTCGGGATAAAGGTCCAAGCTCAGCCCCCTGTACTGTTGCAGCACTAGTTGCTCTAGGATAGCTCTTTACTTGCTAAGGTACCAAGGACTACTGTCTAACGTTTACTGTAGTCCTTAATTGTTGCCCTACGAAATCTCCGACTGCCCCTATGGTTTATGTTCCTTCTGCTGTAGCAAAAGTACGCCACGCTCTGCAGGTGTCAGCATGTACCATGCTGCGGCACAAGTACGCCACACTCCGCAGGTGTCAATATGTACCATGTACCAAGCCGCACTCCGCAGGTGTCAATATGTACCATGTACCAAGCCGCACTCCGCAGTTGTCAATATGTACCATGTACCAAGCCGCACGCACTCCGCAGGTGTACACATATTCAGGGCCAAAGTGCAATTGCCTCACTCCTCCTGAGTCAGTTTACGGCTTAAGCTGTTCCAAAGGCCACCACGTCCCACCCTCACTAAAAATGCTTGAACGTTGTACCGTCCCTTGCCATCTTGAGGAAAATATTGAGGGTAAAATTCGTATAAAACCCACAATGAGGTTCCGGGAGCACTGGATGCTTTATGAGAAGCGGGCCTGAAACGGAATGCTGTCTGGCTTCCTTGCGAATTTTGAGCTTAAATTCAGTATTTTCAGTGTATCGTTAGTATTAAATTTAATGATAATGTTTTTTTCTTAAGACGCTGTCTTACGTCAAGCCTTATTCCATGATGCTATAATTTCACTGAGTTCTATATTCTTTATTAGATATAAAAAAGACGTTCAGCTGGAGTATTAACAGCTTTTTGTTTCTGTTCTAGTAGTAGAACAACTGAAAGCAAGTACGCATTATAACAATTTTCATCACTAGGCCTACGTGCCAAGTGCGGGGCGGGCAAGTAGCGCATTTCAAGTAAAGAGAGATGCATTTTGTTTTGCCGAGTTTGTCCTGGAAATATCGAAGTAACGTTTTTTACCTGCTCTGTATGAATTGTCTTATTGTCTTTTCTGCCCTTCAATGTTTTAGAGAGCTTTATTACTAACTCATTCCTGCCCTGAGCGACTAAAGCCAGAGAAAATTATGCAAACTTACTAGCTGATTTTTAGGGTCCGTAAAAATGCCATCGTTTTTTTAGTTGTTTACCATCGTTTTTTTAGTTATTATGATGCACAACCGCAGTAGTTGCTGTGGTAGCCCTTCACGTGCGACCCAAACTTATCTCGTAGCCTTTATTCTAGGAATGTTTAGATTTCCAGCAAGTTACCATGCGTTATACCTATATTGCCTTGCTATACCTATAATGTTTTCAATGCAAAATTAAATTTAAATCCAATAGAACATGCAGTGTGAGATTATTACTGGGATATAAGTTGCGCTGCTGGTCTGTATTAGACTGTTGTGATCACGTCATAGTCTCTTGTTGCTATTTGCGTACTCTCTTTGGATTACACCTACCGCATGTCTTGTCGGATATGCAACTTCCATATACCGTACTTTTCCTAGAAAATATGTATATTTTTCTTTGTGCATACATAATTTCTGCTTCGTACAGCTCGTCCGACACCCCTGACACAGCTCGCCCCGTGCACCTGACACAGCTCGTCCCATGCACCTGACACAGCTCGTTCCATGCCCAATGCACCTGACACAGCCCGTTCCATGCCCAATGCACCTGACACAGCTCTTCCCATGCCCAACGCACCTGACATAGCTCGCCCACGCACCTGACACAGCTCGTCCCACGCACCTGACACAGCTCGCCCACGCACCTGACACAGCTCGTTCCATGCCCAATGCACCTGACACAGCTCGTCCCATGCCCAACGCACCTGACACAGCTCGTCCACGCACCTGACACAGCTCGTCCCATGCCCAACGCACGTGACACAGCTCGCCCACGCACCTGACACAGCTCATTCCATGCCCAATGCACCTCACACAGCTCGTCCCATGCCCAATGCACCTGACACAGCTCGTCCACGCACCTGACACAGCTCGTCCCATGCCCAACGCACGTGACACA
The DNA here is from genome assembly GCA_001587735.2 of Parhyale hawaiensis. Lineage (NCBI taxonomy): Eukaryota > Metazoa > Arthropoda > Malacostraca > Amphipoda > Hyalidae > Parhyale > Parhyale hawaiensis. Next base: position 10,551,385 of record LQNS02278075.1, on the reverse strand, counting down.
GCTCGCCCCACGCACCTGACACAACTCGTCCACGCACCTGGCACAACTCGCCCCACGCACCTGGCACAACTCGCCCCACGCACCTGACACAGCTCGCCCCACGCACATGGCAATGCCCGCCCCCACACAACTGGCACAGTTCGCCCTACGCACCTGACACACCTCACCCCACGCACCTGACACAACTCGTCTCACACGCTTAATTCGCCCTCTTCCCTCCCTCGCATTGGCCTCTTTTGCACCGAAACAAAAACTTGTGTTTAGATTTATTGCTGCGCTGAGTGGAGTGCCAACGCGCGTGCCCTCCATTGTTTCTTCTGCACTTTTGCGAATATTTTTTCTAATGCCACTTGAATTTAATCATCTGCCTTATACTCTTAAGAATTGTTTTCTTCTGGGGCTTACGTTATTTACAAGTTTTTACGGTGTAGCATTGTTAAGAATTGTTTTTGTTTTGGGGGCTTATGTTATTTACAACTTTTTTGAGTGTAGCAGTATTAGGTGTTGTACACTTCCCATCCGTGCTTGTGGGACAGATTTTTTTTTTTTTTGCGTGTATCAGGTTCTCTTTAAGAGTTAGGTACTATGGCATATTTACGTGTGGAAAGTTTCTTTTTTTGCGTGTTTTTACGACATTTTCTGGTGCGTTTAAGTTTCCTACTCGCGTTTCTGACATATGTTCGTGTGTGACAAGTTTCCCATTCGTGTTGCTAAAGCAGTTTTTATATAATTATGTATCTATTAGCGTTTCTACTGCATTATTTGATGTAACACGCTTCTGATATAGCTACATGTTGCAAGTACAGGTAGAAGTAAACCCCTTATCTTTTCGATCAGAGTACTAGCAGAAAAACCGCCCCTGATGATGAGCTCCATCGGCATCTAAATGATTTAACATTCAACTTCCACTTTATATTCATTACGGTATGTCATTCTCTAGAGACTGCTAGTACTCTGATCGAAAAGATAAGGGGTTTACTTCTACCTGTACTTACAACATGTAGCTACATCAGAAGCGTGTTACACTTTCTAAATATGTGATACTGGTTGAAATATACTGCTAAAAGGACGAGAATGATCGAAAGAATGCGATAATTATCGAAAAATTGCCTCAACTACGCATAAAACTGACGAGAATGCACGCCTGCTTTTCCTCTTACATCGTCGTGCCAGTACTGGGCTCGTTTCTTTTTTGGCGTCCTGAAAGCCCTAGAAAGTACTTCAGTTTCAATCCCCTGTAGTTTGCAAGAGCTCCTATTACGAATTTAGCAATAGACTCTGTAAATACGCAACACCATTTCGTATTTTGTGTTCCCTTGAAAGGACTTCATTCCGGCTAAGCCTCNAGAAAGTACTTCAGTTTCAATCCCCTGTAGTTTGCAAGAGCTCCTATTACGAATTTAGCAATAGACTCTGTAAATACGCAACACCATTTCGTATTTTGTGTTCCCTTGAAAGGACTTCATTCCGGCTAAGCCTCGAGCGCTGCTATACGTCAAAGGCCGCTGCCATCGAGGTGCCTAGGAGTTACCGGAACTCTGTTTCAAGATTAGGGAAATTTACGGAGCATCCTGACTGCTGTGGACTGCAGCCGTGCTTACAGGTGCAGAGGAGCAGTACTGGCGCGGCTGTACTATAGTTTGATAGGTAGGAGAATTATATTCTTTGGAACTGACCTGTAAGACGTTCCTGCTGTGCATATAGGACTACATGCACGTGCTGTCTACCAGTACAAGCGTAGAATCATTGCTGGTAAATGGAAACGTATATTGAAACTATGTCTTAATTGCTGTTTAGTATAAACAAATTCTGTTAGGGATTTTAGTCATTTTACCATTGCATTACGCGAGTAGTGCCTATACGGTGGTTCACTAAGAACTACACGATATACTATCCCTGGGCTGGGTCCTCTGTCCCAAGAGTATACTTATACCTATTTTTATCGTTGTTCGCACTCACGGGACACTCAATGCAACAAAATTTCTCTATTCGTAAAAGTTTGGGTTTTTGGAATATGTCACACGCATACTCTACCTACTTAGTTTATTACGACCGGCGCTAACATTTTTCTTTCTGAAAGTTTGACTGTTTCCAAGTTAAAGCTTAATAGCTCCATTCGCTGATGCATCCTCCATGTGAAACTGCAGCATTGTCCTTGTGGTAAAGAGCTTGCGGCTTGTCCGATGCGATGTGAAGAAACTATTATGATGTTTCAAAGTTGCATTTGGTGTCTACTTGCATGTTCACACTCTGCTTTCACGAAGTTGATGTTGTCTTAGCATCAGTGCCATGTGTGTGTCCGTCCCCAACGTCTGTTTGGGGCTCAGTCAAGGTTGTGCCTGGGAGACTCTGCGCAGTCAGTGCCATACCGTTGCCGCGTGAGGCTGCGCTGCAGTCTGTGGGTTTCTACACAAAACTAATAAATACTTTTATGCGATGAATCTAGCATACCTTACCTTGAGATACATCGACTCTCTTCGGACAGGGTTCACGTGATGTTATTCACGTCACCTCACATAAAGTCGTCACAATGATATTTTCTTCTGTTTTGTTATTGCTTGTCTCAAAGCACTCTTAAGTTTACGCATTTTTATCACTCATCGATATCCGTACCCAGAGACTAATCTTGTTACTTAGTTAACTACTCCAGTGATGTGGGATCAATTATTTATTTAAAGACTGTAATTTTTAACCTCATCGTCGTAATTAAAGCTATGATAAGGTCTGCTATTTGTGCGTTGTATGTTATTTACAGTGTAATTTTGGCACAATTTTCTGCTTATTGCGATGTTCACATTATGATAAAAGTGTTACTGTGTTTCTTTCTCTTCTCCGTCATCAGTGGGCTCTTCATTACATTCCTTCTACGTGATTTGTGCGCTGTTAGTTTTTCGTTATTTCTGCATGGTTACTTTAATCATAATTTGCATTTTTTTCATTATTTGTGCGCTCTTAATGACATTGTTGCCCGAGCTATGATCATGCCATTATTTTTGTGTGTTGTGTGTCACTTACCGTACTAGTGTAGCACTAACTTGTACTTCCAGTTCTCAGACTATGAAAAAGAGGCTGTGTCTACTTTTTTTTTATCGTTAGTGATGCGATGTTGTCAGTTACAGTGTCTATTGTTTCTGCTTCTCAGTCACTACGGAAACGTTCCGTTCGTTTGCTCCTTTCTCACAAGTGCGCTGCGTGTTCGTTATACGGCGTAATTTTAGCACCAGCTGCTTCAGGTAAAAAGTGTCGCCGGTTCAGGTGAGAGGCTCGCGTGTAATTAAAACATTACGGGCGTCAGTTTGCGACCGACTCGCCATATTTCCACCTGGTGATGTGCGGCGCTGCTGCTGCCAACTGTGTGTTTGTGTTTGTTTCTTGGTCGAGGTTTGTTTGTCTGTGTGTGTATTGTAGATTTGTGTGCTCATTTGGTGTCGCTTGTACTGTCGGGTAGTGTGCGACCGTAATTGGGAGAGGGGGGTAATTGAAAGGCTGAGCGCCTACTAACAAAGCTCTAAATTGGGACTAAAGTGGGCCGATGCTGAGTAGCCTAGCCAAGTTTGATAGAACAAGCGTCTCAGCTTGCGTTGCGACCCGAAGTACTACTCGCTAGTCGTATGTGGTACCGAACTTACCACTTCGGTGTTAGAATGCAAGCTGCTGTAAATTGTCCACTATAATTTCGTCAGCCCATTAAGGGCTTGTGGTCTTCAAATTGCGCAACTTCAGTAACGCTTTTCGGAATCACTTGAATCTCACGGAATTTACAAGCTTCCGTTAATTACCAAATGAGCAATCCAATTCTCTATCATGTTCGCTATCTTGTCATCGCTTGCAGTCATTTCTCACTACGCCGTTTTTAGCCTGGTCACTTCATGCTCGCGACCTGATTGTGTATAGCCGCTAAACTGCTCTCTGCCCTACAAATAAAGTCATAATTTATTTTTCTCTGCGCGTCCCCCGATTTTCTTCGGCTTGTTGGGCTGCTGGCCTAATATTTCTATAGCACAGTTCATCATAGGTGAGCACGTGCGATCCCAACCCAATGACAAAAAGTCAAGAGGTCTGCGGCTCTCCGGTCTGTCTTACTCTTTGAGTTGGTACGCAATTGGCCGCAGGTGCCCACGTCTGCTACCCTAACAAAATTTAAGGCTGCCACGTCGCCACGCAGATGCTGAATTTTACGGTGTCAACTTCTGCAGCAGCCATGATTTACGGTAGGGCATATTATACCTCTGATGTCAAATCGAAATGTTTTTCGAAAATTTTTGAATTCATGCAGGAGGGGACTAAACTCAATGTTTTTCTTTAGTATCAAAGTTTGATATTTTTCCTTTGCTACTCCCAACAAAGTCACTCAGAAGGGGCTCAAAAACCGGTAGAACCTTACGGTGGAACTCGGTTCCTTTTCAGTTTTAGCACGCATTATTTCTTTCGTTCTCTTTCATTTGCAGCGCTCATTATTTCTTTTCTTTCATTTACCGCGCTCATTATTTCTTTCCTTTCATTTGCAGCGCTCATTAGGTCTATTTCTTTCGTTCTCATTATTTAACAACTATTTCTGTTATTGTTATTAAATTATACCAAACTGGCGACGTGACAACCTAGGAAACTCCATAAGGTTATCAACTCCTACACAACCAGCCCAGCTCCTTATTTCTTTCGCTCTCTTTCTTTTACATCGCTCATCATTTCTTTCTTTCACCACACCTGTGTTTATGTGAACAATACACTTACAGTTTCTTCATTAGAGCGCTCTGCACTACCTACCTAACTCATTTGCACCACGATGTAACACATTGCATTGCACTTATACTTGCTGCGCATTAACCACACCATGCAGCGCCTGCCTGAACGCTTCAAAGAGTTGCACTCTGCAGTCGCGCCCGCCATGCCTGCAAGCCCTCAACTTTTGCATAACTTAGGGTGGGATGTTTGGCCTTAGCCTTGGGCTGCGGTGCTACCGGCGTGTGTACAATTTGCTTGTGTTTCCCTGTGGCCTCTGCTACACATGCCTCAGTGGTTACATTTACCAGTCGCTGAGATATCTGGAGGAACACTTTCTTTACAGATGAATAGATTTTGTGGCTACTTGTGTGGATATATACTTCTTCAACTCAAACGCGCTACCCATGTATTCACTCTTTCTGCAGAGAGCTTTAGATTATAGTTGATTAGCAACAGTATTATTCTTTTAACACGAAGTTTTAACTGTGATCATCAGCACTTACCGGTGCTGCATTTTGTAATGCTGTAGAGCAGCGGTTTCCAACCCTTTCTCATCCTGGCACCCCCCAGTCGGAAATTATGGTTGTGATTATAGTAGAATATAGTGGTGTATGAGAGATTATAGTCGATTATGGATGATGAAACAATATTGTAGATATGTCGACCATAACATAACGTTGATTTTAGTTTATTTAGGTCGATTAACCACCTCCGTTATAACCAACAAATACCAAACAGTTCTTTGCTTCCAGATACCATCATGTACCTACAAACACGACTATATATGGTAGATGGATGTACAAGGATGTTTAAAGACTATATATGGTAGAGCATATGTTGAGCATAACTATGGTAGCTTATGAACGGATTTCTGTCCGTACGATCATGAGGGGAATTCTTCCCATTATATGGGGCAGAATATGTATAGCTTGCCATGGATTTTAATAATATGGCTAGAATTCCCAACATTATCGACCAAAATAATATTGTATGACTATAAGCTTGAATGCGAAACATCTAAAAATTCATATCATAGTGCGAAAATTGTGCATATTTTCAGTCTTTTCTTTCCTGTCTATGGAATGTAAACATTGCACTGTATATATGGACACTAGCGGCCTTGACATTATTTTTATCTATTGCTTCCCGATTTTCTTACGCTTAGCCACTTTAGCGTAGTTACCCATCATGTTCATTTTTATTTGTTGTATTGTTTCTTAAATAACTTGTGGACCCGTGCGTGAAGAATTCACGCAATAATTTATACGTTTGCCTAATGCCTCTAGGCCGGTGCGGAATGTCCTCTTCTCTTATTTGCTTCTTAATTTTCTTCGTTGATCTTTTGTCGTGCTGTCATCCTTAGGTCTTCTATATAGACAGGCAGAAGTAACATCTTGAGTAAAACCCTTCAACAAACTTAAACAGAATAGCAGCTTATATAGAATGTGTCCGCTCGGTAGCAAAGATACCGTTGATACCGTCTCTCCACCTCAAATATCTGTTTCATTTGAGGTGCTCAAATTTTGACCTACGAAGAGAAACCTGCTTCGTCAGAGAAAAACAGTAAGCTAGAAGAAATAATTGTCTACTGCCCGTGAAAACTTATGATTCGTCAGTTTCGTTGACAATTGCATCAAAGATGGAAGAATCCCTCATGCAACGAAATTATCTGTGGGAAGAAACTACGAATCAAGAAGCATGAGAGTGCCAACGGAAGCTTCAGACATCTTCAGTGCTACGATTTCAACTTCGGCAATGCAAGAAATGCATTCAG